>APFE031311218.1:0-10819 GCA_000404065.3 Pinus taeda | reverse complement strand
GGGAGAATCATATTCATAAATTTTGTAACCAAATGTCATTGGTATCATATACATCAATTTTGCAACCAAACATTGTTTGTATCATATACATAAGGTTAGTGACTTTGTAAAATTGCTGAGATATGGAGAAAAGTCCAAAGGTTGCCATATGCTTTAGACTATATCATATACATAAGGTTACAGGTTTTTTAAAATAGCTAAGATATGGAGAAGAGTTCAAAGGTTTCCATATGCTTTAGATGGTCCACGCCTGATGTTTGACCTTTCAAAAATACAACTTTGCAACAGAGAGTGGCTGTAGCTGCTATGGATGTTTGTACTATTTCCAGTGGTGGTGATGCCTTAGGTGTCTGATTCGATGGGTTTTCTACTACTGCTATTGGTATTGAAACCTCAAATACAGGAGCCAGAAGAGAGGAAACAAGAGAGGTAACCAATGGAGGAGCAGAAACCAATGTAGTAGAAGTGACACATGGAATACTATGGGGGTATGAACACGACGTATACTAGATATATGGGGGGGTGGGATATGGAAACGCCTCAACATGCACATATCCTTGTGCAATAGGAGAATCCACTTGCAAATTCTAATGGTGCAACTTCGAACAGTTGAAGTGCAAAAGCATAACATCAAAATTATGCATGCCTTTCCCCTCCACTATGAATCTATTTTTCTCATCTGTGAATGCATTGGATGGACCTCCATTATAAAAACACTTGTACTAGCTTTTAGGTAAAAATGATATGGATTACTATACAAAATGGTGATAGTTATAAAAAAATATATCTAACCATTCAATATTGCTATTCAATATAACTCTGATGATTCTATATTATCTAGTGAATGGGTTAAGCAGATTCTTTGAACTATAACTACTATGGACATATACATTTCACAACAATAAAAATTGGAGTAAGTGTATAAAACTTGGCGTTGAAACCTTAATGCTTCTTTTTGCTTCTGAGTTATGGAGCTCTTATCGATGTTAAACCTGCATTATCAAAACCCATACATCAGAGTCATAGATCTAGCTATGGATATATGAATCTCAAAACAATAAAATATTATTATCAAACCCCATTTAGTATTGATGGTATACCTGCATTATCGAAACTTGGGTATTAGGGAAATAGATCTAGCAATGGATATATGCATTCTAGAACAATAAAAATCCTCTATCTAAAACCCTTGTGTTAGATATGGATATATGCATTGTAGAATAATAAAAATCATCTATCTAAAGCCCATATGTCAAATAATTAGCTATAGAAATCACTTGTATTGTCGAATTAGATCTAGCAAACCTCTGTATCAATGAACTGGATCTAGCAAACTCCTATATCGAAAAAACTAGATATATCAAACACATGTATATGTGAACTCAGTCTAGCAAACCCTTCTAGCAAATATCTGTATAGCAAGCTAGATCTATCAAGCCCAATATGAGCATCTATATGAGCGAACTAGATGTAGAAAATGGATATGCGCATTCCACAAAAATAAAAACCCAAGTATATTCACAGAGTCTATAGACATATAAGGAGGGAAGAAAGAGAGTGGGAAGGAAATTTAACAAATGAGGAAAAAACCATAATCTAAGGAAATTCAAAAATAAATAAATAAATGGCGGAAAAAGAGGAGAAAATTTAATTATTAATTATTTAATTAAAAAAAATAGTTTTTTCTATTTTTAATACATAATATCTAATTTAAAACATTTTATTTCTATTTTAGTTATTATATTAGGCCCTACATTGTAAGCCTTAACTATTGAACTTATTAATAAACCATATTTTCTTCATTAAAAAATGTTTTTTATTTATAATGGTTTCTAAAATATTTTATATATTTATATTATAAAAATAGATATATATTTATTCTCTATTTGTTTAATAATATTCTTTTGATTAGTTATTTTGACTCTAAAGTTACTTTCTTTTACTTTTTGTAACATAATATCTAATTCAAAATACTATTAACTGAGGATTTTAGCCTTATTATAGGACTTTTCATAACTTATTTTCATTTAAATTAGGAAAGAAGTTTTGCTTTTAATTAATAATTCTAAACTAATAATATTTTAAATATTCATCTTTATAATATTTATTTTTCCTTACGTTATTTTTTTAATTTTTTTAATGGTTTTATATGTTTAAATTATTTTGTTTTATTTTATTGGTTTTTGACTAATTAATGTTGACTTTCATTTTTGTTTAATTTTTCATTTGAATTCAAGCATTTTTGCATTATTTATTTCCTCCATCTATATCATGATGATGAGTTTCGAACATTGACCCCAAAAATATTGTTGTGATTAATCGGAAGAAGTCATTCTCTTAAAATATATTCTGGATTATATTAATATTTAATTTCAATATCAGCATGATTTTTCATTCTTAGGTTAATTTAGGTTGAAGGTACGTTCTCATTCTCTAAAATACAAAAATATATATTAATTTAGGTTGAAGATATATTCTATTTCTCTAAATTATAGAAGTAGAGTAGGGTAAAATTAATATTAATTTAGGTTATACTATATTTGTAAAATAAAAAAAGGAAATTTTATTGATTAATATATTTATCTTTACTTTTATTCTACAAAGCATAGAGAATGATTGAACTTCTAGTTATGTAAATCTATTTTTGAGTCCAAAATTTAAGAAAATATTTGTGCCTTGAGAGATTTGATCCCTCTCAACACATTTGGAATTAAGATATATATTCGTTGGTTTTATCAAATGCCAAGAGGGATCAAATCCCTTGAGATGCAAACTCATTTTTAGTGAAAATTTTGAGAAAATGTCGAAGGATGTGATCCCTCTTGATACTTAATGGATTCGTAATTAAGATGCACATATGCTTGTTCTTTATACGACTATTTGTATTATATATAAATTTCACATCTCTATCTATACAAATTCTTATTATTAATTTTATTATAAAATTTATAATACATATAACTACATACATGTAAAGGGAATTTTTTAGACACTTTTTATTAGTATTTTTATTTTATTTTTTAATGTAATTAGCATAGCATAAATTATATATAAAGAGGTAGTGTGCACATGCTTAGGAAAAGAGTTTATTGTAAGTATTAGGTTATTGTATGTTTATTAACTAAATTTAAGTTTTAAGTTTTAATATGTCATACTTCCAAATATGAATCTCCCCTCGATGGAATGACTAAGACATGCCAAGTTGGAGAGTGAATGGCCATCATCCCATCAAGCATTCACATATGAGGATGTGGACATGCACCATCCCTAATGTCATTAACAAGCCATCATGAAGTTGCTTGGAGGATCTTTTGACATCTCTCCAATTTGGTGTCAGACCCCTCTGGAAATAGTATTTGTTTAATGGTTGCAACTGAGTTGAAATTAATATTAGTTATATTAGTGGGGTATGTATTTATAGAGACATCATTGGTTTCATTATCAACCTACAAGCCTCTACAGAACACTCATAATTTGTAGGTATTGCCATTTGCTCCAAGAACAAGTCATAATTTGCACAAGGCAGATGTTAATTCAAGCTACAAGGCCTTGTAATGTATTCAAGCATTCAAGGACTATTATTGGTCAGATACATTAATTATTTAGGATTTTTTTCTCTAGGGATACTACTTTAACTGTGTATAGTTGATAATTTGCTACCCTTTGTTGTTTCGTTTGTTTATATTGTTCTCTGCCAGTGCATCACCTGGGCATTAGTTAGAATGTTATAGTCATGTTTGGCTAGGTTTCTCCTTCGCTTTGGATATATTTTTCAAGTAAGGAACAATGCTTCTCCTGTAAGTTCTTCTCTAAATCCATCCTTGAGAAAATCCCTCATCTCCCAAGTTCCTCTCCTCCTTGGCTTCCACTAGCCTTCACTTCCATCTCTTAAGCAAACATTCATATTTCAGTAAGTTTGTGATATCATTGATTCAAGCTTACAATGTATTTTCGATGCACTCAAAGCCTACGTGGAGTGGCCCACTACATAAAATGAGGCTTTTGAGGCCAACAAAAAGTTTAAACTTCCAAACCTTTGTATTGAGTCCACACTCACTCAATATTCATGAAAAAATAATGGCAGTGAAACATGAGATTTTAGGAAAGCACAAATGTTTGATAGGTATCGAAGTGGCTAGACAGGTAGCATATTGAGTGCTTAACACAACACACACTAGAGGAAGATACTACTAATACATGTATATTGTTGATATCTACTATCATTTGAAAATTCTATTGGGTACAGTATTGTTGAATTACAATGAGGCCAAGGATGAATTTTTCCTTATGTTCGATGAGTTACAAATTTCCATGAAGAACCAAAAGAAACACATGAATAAAATTGAATATTGTTTGCGCCTTCCTCTATATCTAGGCTATGTGCAAGGAAGTATCAAAGAGGTAATCATAGTGGAAGAACCAAACTTTGCTAATTTTCAATAATGGGTTATATTCAGTTGGTTGGGAGGTTAAACTAGTTAGTTATTTCTCATATTCCCATGTTGACTGCACCTACAACTAAGACAACTAAAACTTATGCCCAAACAACTACCATTAACTTTGTTCAGTCCACAGGACTAGGTAGACCACAATATCCGGGTGGTAAAAAGAAGAAGAATAAGAAAACTATTTTGAATGAGCGAAAAGAGCCATAAGCTCCAAACACTAATGTCGGGGCAAAGAAAGAGCGAAAGCTAAAGTTCCCATGTAATATTTGTTTGAGGGGCCATATGAAACATCATTTTCCATATTTGGATAAGGTCAATGAGAACAATACTTATTGAAATCCCACCACACAGCCTATTGTGTTGAAAAATCCTTTCCCACCTCAGGAACAATGCCAAATCATAATTGTTGAAAATATTGCACCTCCACAAGGGGTAAATGTAGGTAATATTCCTAGTGGGGATGCACATGTGACCATTATTTTATGTGAAGAAATGGTAAACTTGACCATGAGAACAAAAATAAATGAAATAGTCTTGCAAACTTGGATGCAAATGCAGATTTAAAAGCGGAAGTAAATATGGGTGCAGTAATAGATGCAAAAATTGGTGCACATTGTGGTGAAACAAAAGTGGATGCAACAATGGACACAAACTTGGATCCAAAATAAAATGTAAAAAACAATGTAAGCATGGACACAAACATGGGTGAAATAGTGGACCCAAAATTAGATGCAAAAGTGGATGTAACAAAAGTAGATGCAAACGTAGGTGCAAAATGAGATGCAAAACATGACGTAAAATTCAATGCAAAAGGGGACACAAAAACATATGCAATATTCGATGAAAAATTAGACAGAAAAGAGGATTCAAATGTGGATGAAAAAGTGGAAGAAAATGTGGGTGAAATGATATATGAAAAACATGGAAGAAATTGTGTCTTAACAAATATGGATGCAAAAGTGGATACAACAAAAGAAACAAATGAAGATGCAAACTCGGATGGAAAACAAGATGCAAGAAGAGATGCAAAAGTGGACGCAAATGTGGGTGAAACAGTGTACAACAAATTGGATGCAAAAATGAATGCAACAAATGTAGATGAAAAAGAGCATACAAAACCCCATGCATAAACCACTATTGTAGAACAAAAGTGGATGCAATGATAGATGCAAAAAAAGAAAAAAAAATTGGTGCAAAAAGAAATGCAAAAAGGGATACAAAAGTAGACGTAAACATGGTTGCAACATTGGATGAAAAAGTGGATGCAATAGAAGTTAATGTAAAAGTAATGCAAAATGAGACTTAAAAACTGATGCAAAACTTGACACAAAAGTGGATAAAAAAAAGGATGCATAGATGCAAATGAGGATGCAAACGTGGATGAAAAATTGGAAGAAAAGGTGGGTTCAAAGGTAGGTTAAAAACTAGGTGCAAATTGTGGCACAAAAAAAGTGGATGCAATAGTGGACACAATAGTTGATGCAAATGAGGATGCAATTATGGATGCAAAACAAGATGCAAAATTTGATGCAACAAAAGTAGATTCAAAACTAGACACAAAGCTTGACACGAAACTTGGTACAAAAGGGGATGCAAAAATGGATGTAAAAAATGATGCAAACAAGGATGAAAAAATGATGCACGTGTAGGAACAAAAAGTGGATATAATAGAGGAACAAAAAGTGGATACAATAGAGGATCCAAAAGTAGGAAAAACAAAGATCAGGTGCCAAACTTGACGCAAGACATGGAACAAAACCTAGTGAAATGCATGGTGCAGGACTTGGTGAAAAATTTTGTGTAAAAACTCATGCAAGGCCTGGTGCAACACCTGGCCCTAAAATTAGTGCAAGGCTTGGTGTAAAAATGCTTGTGAATGTTTCTTCACATATTCCACCATATTTGATAAATGGATGCAAATAGCACAAAAAATGGTCTTTAGATGCAAAAAAGGAAGCAAAAAGGGATGCTAATCATAGGTTTTTGTTGTAGTGTTACAGTTTCCTTCGGTCGTAGTTATTCCACCCCCTTTTTCCAGGTGTGTCAAGAACCAATACAGGACATGGTGGCCTATAACCTTAGGCTCCCTTGGACAAACCCAGTTTCCTACAGGTTCTCATTGCAGTCTCAATCCTATACATATACTTTTTCCTTCAGGATTTTCTTATGAACAAAGGTTATTATTTAATGAAATTAACTGATATACTTCATTTTCTAAACACGGTAAGAAGAGATAGTCATATCCGTATTCATTTCATGAATCAATGATAAGCATAATCAATTTACATCACCTACACATCTAATTCCATAAATAGATTTTACATTATTTCATATTATCACAGTATAAATACAGTATTCATTTCCATATATTAATAGGTCTCTTACCATCTATAATGAATTTAATTGAGAATAATTTCTTAGAATTTCATATTCCTTCTACTCAGTACATCTATAGATTTAACCATAATAACAAACACACCATCATGATTTCTACTTAGTAAACATCGTAAACATCCAACTTTCCATATGCATGACTATTAATTAGTTCACTTAGAACATACACAGAATATAACCTTGTAACATAATTTATAATATAATCAAAGCAGGTGAATGGGTACGTTGTTACCAGAACTATACTTTCTGTAACTGAATCACACTCGTCAGAATAATTTTCCTCCCAACCATGAACCTTTTCTCCTGGTTCCCCCCGATCTGAGATCGAACCATTTCCCCAGAATCAACAACCCTTATTGGTCTCATATAGGTTTTATTTATATTTTTCTTTCCCAACATAATTTCTAAAATGACATCATGTTGTTTTCGGAATATGTTTGACCTCATAGTCTAGGATTGTTTTTCTGATAAAAGGGTTTTTTTTTCCATTTTTTTCATCCCTTAAAGCCCACCCTTATCTGCTATTGTGCTTTGCCACCCCTTCCAGTGATGTTTACCCACCGCACTAGGTGATTTTCGTAGATTTGTTTCTCTACTTATTCACAAAATCACCTAGTTCTACTTAAAGATGATTTTTCCTCAGAGTGACTTGGGAAAGTTTGGCATTTTTTCCGCTTTTACTAATCTGGTCCCTTCTCCAAGACAAAGGAATAGAATAATGATCTCAATCTTCTTTTGTTCTTTTTGGCTAATTCATTTCAACCATCTTAATTATTATTTCCACATAAATAGTTACATTATCATAAACATGACTTGGCCCACCTACCATTACTACCATTATTTTTACTACTAATTATATTGTCTTAGTCATTATGACTTTACAAAACACAAGAAAAAGAGGGATGTTACAATAAATTTTAAATTATTAAATGTTTTGAGCTTTATTATAATGAAAAATGTTTTTAAAATTTTAATATAATAGAAACGTATAATGTAATGGAGATGTATAACTTTATTGATACTTTAGATGAAATTGCATGTATCACTTAAATGCGTAATAAAAAATAAATTTTTCATATTATTTTTTAAATAAAATATTTTAATGTCACTTTAAATAAGATAATTTTATTGAAAACCAAAAAAACTTACCCTATATATTTTTTACCATTCAGTTTAAAAGAAATATGTAATTGCATATATATACAGTTGGAAATAACAAAAATAAATGTTAAAAATAGCATCAAGAAATTCTAATTTAATTTTCCCTTGAATTAAATTACGAATTAAATTGTAATTCTATTGTCATGGCAACTTGTAGAAGTCAACTAAGTTAAGTTCACTTCGTTGGCTCAATAAATTTGATTTAGAAGTCTATCTAGAGTCACATAGAGTGATTCCTAAATTTTAGGCACCCAGGTTGAATTCTTTTTGAATTGTAACTATTTAATTCTGTTTAACTGAGTTAAATTCAGTTAAATTAGTTCTAACTATTGGAGGAACTAGTGAGTGGTCAAGTGAATTAAATTGAATTTAATTCACATGCAATGATGAATCAGATAACAAATCAATTACTAAAAAATAACTCAACTCACACATGTTAGTTCAGAGAAAGACCCAGTCAAGATTAGAGTTCACGAATGGTGTACTATGAGTTGTATAATTTTCCGAGTAGTACACATGGTGCATGCAATTAGAGGAAGGACTATGGATGGATTTCACAACTATGGAGTGAGGATTTCCCAATTAAATATGGGCTACTTCTCTCAGTAATTGCACAAGGAAGTAGGGGCTTGGAAGGCTAGTAAATTTGGTAAGTGTTAGCCAGAGTCAACGTAGGAAGTAGAGAGTTAGATTGTACTGGTGCAGGAATTGTTCAAGATGAACAAGCATTGTATTTTCTTCTTATATTTTCTAGTTAATGGAATATTGATAGTCAGTGTGTTGAGCAATTTCTTTCCTCACAGAAATATTGTGTTGTTTGTGATTGAAATTCTTCCTTCCTTTCTTATTGTTTTCATCGATCAATTTTGGTTTCCACTGAAGAGTAAAGTATATTCTTTTCTTATGTTTTACCATCTCACATAACCTATTAAATCTATAGTAAAATATCCACATGGTATCGGAGCTGAAGACAATATACAAGAGAAGAATTTGAACTTTTCCTTGCAGATTAATGGAGCTATAGTTCACGGAAGATCTAGTAGGCCCTATGTGAAATTTTCTTAATGGATCTAGAAGGTTGCTATTGGGAAGATCAATGAGCCAATGTTTAGTGACACAAAATGAGTTGTGATCATTGATATTAGCAGATTGAGGAGCAAGAATGTTTTGGGTGACAATCTTGCAGAGCAGATATGAAGATTTATGTTGAAAATTTTCAAAAAAAAAATAGCATATCTAGATTCCTTGTGAAAAAATACCCAAATTCAAAAAAACAATCATCCGAATTGGAGTTCGGATGAGGGAGATATCGTCGATTTAAAATCAACTCATTTTTGAGAAAATTTTGTGATGGTGGGACAGATGAAACGAATTGGTGTGCGAGTCAAGAACCTGTATGCACTTGAGATACAAGATGCATGCAAAACCTTGAGGATTAAGGTAAAGTTTAGAGACTTGGTGGTTGAGGCAGAGAGTGAATTACCTCTCAACATGTTGCCCCAGAAGAAGCCTCAGAAGCAGTCTCAGAAAGTTGTGGAGCAACCACAATTGGAGAAGCAAAGAGAAGACCAAGTTGAGACATCCACTTAATAAAAGACCTCTAATAGGGAGGAATTTTGATCCAAGTGGCCAGAGGGAGCACATGCAGCCATACCTCAAAATGAGAGGTGGGGCGATGTGAAGTAATAGTCCAAGAGTGCATAAATTTAAGGAGGGTCCATTAAGATATTTTGTCTCATGGATCGTAACCTTGCTATGGGAGTCCATGATACAAAGTAGCGGGATGGATCAGTGAAGGTTGATGCAGTTAGATGTCAGAGTGATAGAGGTAGAAACTAGCAGCAATCTGACACTTAGGAGCATAGAGAAGAGTTGGCAGTAGTGCAGAGTCAACAACAATGCAGGACTTTCACTAGACAGTGTAGTAACTAGTAGTAGTAAGAGACTGTAGTGATAGATGCATTATATTGATTCAATTTGGATGCTTTTTTTTTTCAGTTTCAGAAGTTGCAGTAGAAACAACACTAGAGAGAAGTGTTACATGGACAACATTCTAAAGGTATCGGATCGGGATAGAGTTGAATTTCTTTCTTGTTGAGAAGGAGTGTTGAAAATAGCAACAAGAAATGTTAAATTTGTCCTTGAATTAAATTGAGAAATAAATTTTAATTATATTATGATAACAGGTTGTAGTAGTTAATTAAGTTAAGTTGACTTAGTTGGCTCAGTAAATTTGAGTTGGAAGTCTATCTTGAGTCATGTAGAGTGATCCCTAAATTTTAGGGGCCTAGGTTGAATTCTTATTGAGTTCTAATTCTTGAATTCAGTTTAACTAAGTTAAATTCAGTTAAACTAGTTCTTACTGTTGGAGGAACTCATGAGCGGTCAAGTGAATTAAATTGGATTTAATTCACATGCAATGATCAACCATAACTGATAAATCACTCAAAAATAACTTATGCATGTCAGTTCAGAGAAATGCCGAGTTGAGATTAGAGTTCATGGACAATGCACTATCAATTGTATAATTTTCGGAGTTTGCACAAATGGCCCATGCAAGAGGAAGGCCTATAGATGGGTTGTGGAGTTATGGACTGAGGATTTCCCAATTAATATGAGCTAATTCTCTGAGGAATTGTGCAAGGAAGTAGGGGCTTGGAAGGCTAGTAAATTGGCTAAGTGTTGGCGTCAACCTAAGAAGCAAAGAGTTAGATTGTACTAGTGCAGGAATTGTTCAAGACGAACAAGCATTGTATTTTTTTCTTAGCTTTTCTGGTTAATGTAATATAAATAGTCGGGTTTTGAGCAATTTCTTT
>APFE031311203.1:3304-18855 GCA_000404065.3 Pinus taeda | reverse complement strand
CAGATCTGAGCTGTATTGTGTGTAACAGAGGTGGAGATACTTGTGAGAAGTATTATGTTGTGTTATGTTACATGACTCAATCATTAATATACAGATAGTTGGGGTTTTTAGCGAGATGCTTTCCCCGGGATACATACTGTGTTAATGTGTGAATGCTCTTGATGTTTTATTGTTATTGATGCTGCTATATTGATGATCAACGTAGAGGAGCTTATGTATTGTGTATGTTTTCCGCAATAGTACATGATCAGGATAATCTCTGTTGAATATGTGTTAAATTATTCAAAATTTCTACATACTGTCCTTTGTTCCATTTTTCACCTACATTTGGAATGCCTGTAGCCTCTGAAATGATAGTAGGTGACAGAGTGAAGGTAACTCCAGCAAGTTTTACGTCATTATTGTCCAGGTGTGTCACAAATAACCTCGCTAATTCATGATGGAATTTGACCCTCTCCACCATTTCGTAGAAACCAAAACAAGGCTGATGTTTGAAACATGAGATGGAAAGTGGACAAGCAAGCAATTCTCTTAGACTAATGGGCTCCTCTCTGATTATCTTTCCCCCTTTGTGAGGTTTCTTTTGCTGCAAATTTCTTTCCTTAGAACTGTCATTAAGAGTATCTTCCTCAGTTTCATAATCACTATCCCTCTCCATTGGTTTTAATGACTGTGAATACTAGTGATGGAATGAAGAAAAAGGGGTGAATGAAGATGAGTATGAAGAGATTTTAAAAAGGAAACTAGGTGAGGTGAATGAGGATATGAAAGGGATTTAGGGAGTGAAGGATTTGGTATGTAGGATTTAGGGTTTTAGGAATAGTATATTATTTTGGGATATTATGTGTGGGAATAGGGTACATGTAGGATAGGGTTTATATGGGGGGTAGGGTTTTAATATGTAGTGTATGGGATTTCAGGAACCAATAGCAGAGATGAGTAAGTAAAAGTTGATGAACAATGAGCAAATGAACCTTAACAGTAAGTGAATAGTGCACACTAGGGTTTTGATTTCTATGAGCCAAGGCCAACAAAACTTCGTGCAAAAACACTTCTTTAGCAAGGAGGATCAATTCACTTACTTGTAAGAGGATGAAATTGAAGATTCGAGGCCATTTGAAAATATTTGGAGTGATTTTGAAGAGTTTGACAGGTGCACAGTGCGCTCACACAGGTGTGCAACACCTTTTGTATGTGCTGCGCCAGTGTAATTTTGCACTGCAAGAAGATCCCAAGTGTGCAACACCTATCCTATGTGCAGCACCTTCAAATTTCTTCAAAAACATTGTGACTACCTTCTTTTGCTCAATGACAACTCAAAATTGCGTTTTTGGCTATCCTTAGCAATTTAAACTTTAACAATGAGGTGACATAAGATATGGATGGCCTTTTATAGCTTTTCAACCTTTGATTTTTTATTCTTCAAAACCCACTTTATAATGTTTATTTGCTTTCTTGAAATACCCTGTTTTTCCTAATATTTCACTTGTGGCTTTTTAATAGGTGGAATGATGCTTGTTTGTTTGTCTTTGCAGTGGCAGGAGTTGGCAATGTGATCAAGTGACCAGGAGCAGCGTGTGAACATTTATTACATATAGAAACCATAAAATTACATGAAATGGAACAATAAAATACAAATGCTCTGTTTTACCTCAAAACAAGTTTTGAGGTTTAAAAGCTTTATTTAGCTTACAAATTAGGAAATTATGATCTTCTAAACTTTATTAGCCTCCTCATGTGTCTGCTAACCATTATTATTCATTTTGAATGACCCTAGTGAAAACCCTAAGACCTAATGAAACTAAACCCTAGGACTGGTTTTTAGAATGAAATGAACTGGAATGACTATGAATAATTGAAAAAGTATGTGAAACAGGTCAAGAGGTATATCACATGAGGGAAAAATGAAATGAAACCCTACCATCAGTTAATCCATGACCTAATGGAATGCAACTCATCAGAATGGGACACCTAATATGAAATGCAAAAGAGAAATATTGATCACCAATGGCAGTGTGAAGACATTGACACTAACATTGGATCTAATAGGGATGGTAGCTCCTTGGAGGTGCCATGAACCATAGATCTCTGGGATAAGGAGACTAGTGCCTCTTCCATTTGGCAATACGGTCAATAAATTTCAAAAACTGAAACTGACACTATGAAAATAGACTCAAGACTCAAAAATTGTCTCAAGACTCAAAAACTGACTCAAGACTCAAAAACTCAAAGACTCGTACAAATCATTCAACTTTATAGCCTTCACCTCTGGCCCCAATCTAAAATGAATTGTAACTTTTGAACACTTGCAATGGAAGGAAAACGGTATATACAATGATCACTTCATGACTTTAGAAATCACCTTAGAAGAAGTAGCACTTCAGGAGCCTACCATTGACTGGTCCTCCTGAACAATCTTGTCCATCCATCTCTTTGAGCAGGAATGCATTTTTCCCTCCGTATGCAACAATCTTATAGGGTCCCTTCCACAAGTTTTCAAACTTGCCATACTCGCCTTTATCTTCATTCCTCGCATCCCATCATAACACCACATCATCAAGCTAGAATTTATCTGCTTTAGTTTTCCGGTCATATATCTTTTTTATCTTCTCTTTCAATTTGAAAGTATTTTGGAAAAATTCTTGCCTTGTCTACTGTAAATCTATCATCTGATTGATTCTTCACTGAAAATCATCTTCCTCACTACCAAATTCCTGTAAACGTTTCACAATTGGGACTGCCAGGGATGTCGGAAAGACTATGTCAATGCCATATACAATTTCAAATGGAGACATACCTATAGATTTATTTTGGCTCACTCTATCCGCCCACAAAGCATTAACTAACTTCTTATGCCAACCTTTCTTGTTTGTTTCCAGCAGCTTCTTAATGATGTTCACCAATGATTTATTAGATGATTCGGCCAAACCATTACCTTGCGGGTAATATGTTGTGGAGTAACCCAAGGTAATCTTATATTTTCTGCAAAAATTGATCATCTTCTTGGATTTGAACACAGTTGCATTATCTGCTATGATTTTACTAGGACAACCAAAATGAGATAAAATATTTGATTCCAAAAATTGAATGATTACCGTCTCTGTTGCCTGTTTGGTCGGGATTGCTTCAATCCACTTGGCAAAATAATCGGTTGTTGTTAGGATCCACTTGTGCTAAGTAGATGATGTTGGATGAATCTCACCGATAAAATCGAGTCCCCACTACTAAAATGGTGCATTGACATCAACCGGTTTCAAAGGAAGAGGCAACAACTTTCTTTTCCCTTGAAAGACCTGACACTCATGACAACTCATGATTGTTTTATAGACATTTGAAAATAAAGTGGGCCAGTAATATACCGCTCTCAAAGTTTTGTTTGTTGTTGTCTTCCAAAACAGGTGACTACCACAATCACCCTTATGAAAGTCACTCATTACCTGCTAGGCTTCATCTTCAATTAAACAATTTAGCAAAACACCACCTGGATCCTTCCAATAAAGGGCGTTATTCAAAATGAAAAATTTAGTATCTTTAAGTTTAAGAGTTCTACATTTATTCTTTGACAATTCCAGAGGTGGAGAAAGGTGTTGAAGTACATAGAAAATATCTGAATACCACGGTGACTGAAGGAACATTTCAGACACTTGAATCAGGGAGCTATCCTCTTTATCTTTGGACATGGCAGCAATAAGATTTATATCTAACACATGCAAATTTGATTCCGCCAACAACCTCGCAAGGCCTTGTCCTTTGATCAACTTTTTAGGCTTGATCTCCAAATTGTATTCTAACATTGTTGCAATCCATTTTCCCTGTCTTCCTTCCGGATCAGTTTGTACTAGAACATCCTTAACTACTGCGTTGGGAACATATGCTAGGATGTGAGAGTGCAGAATATACACTTGGAAGTCCTTCAAGGATTTGACAAGAGAAAGAGCCTGCTTCTCAATTATGTTGTACTTCAAGGCTGCATCCCTAATAGTTCTGCTGAAGAATGCAATGGGCTTTTTTGTTTGATCTCTCTTTTGCATTAAAACTGCTGCCATGGTATGCTTGGATGCAAATGAGAATAAAATGAAATATTGTGTATAATTGAGACTAATCAAAACTGGAGTTGTAGATAAGGCATACTTTACCAAATTAAATGATTTCATAGCATCCTCTAGCCATTTCACCACGATATACTTCTTCAACATATTAGTAATTTCTCAGCAAGATTAGGTACAAATCTTCGTAAGAAATTCATCTTGCCATTAAATGCTTGTATTTCCTCCTTGTTCCTAGGAAAATCTATTTGATGAATTGCTTCTACTCTTGATGGATCAATGCGAATGCCTTCCTTCGAGATAATATGGCCAAGCAACTTCTCTTCATCCATAACAAACAGACTTTTCTTCAGATTGAGCGATATCCCAAATTTCCTACATCGGTGAAACACAATCCACAAATGGTGAAGGTGCTCATCATCTAAATTTGAAAACACTGTCAAATCATCTAAATATACAACCAAAAATACATCCTTTTCATTGGCAAAAGTGATGTCCATTGCACGCTGAAATGTGACTCCGACATTTTTCAAACCAAATGGCATTTTAGCGTAATGGAATGTTCCCCAAGGGGTGGTGAATGTAGTCTTATCACAGTCGTATTCATGCACTAAAATATGATTATATCTGGAATATCCATCAAGCAGCAACATACGCGATGCTCCAACCACTCTTTGGAGGATGTGATCCATCTTTGGTAGTGGGTAATTGTCCTTCAATGACACTTTATTTAAATTTCTAAAATCAATGCACAATCTGATCTCCTTAGTCTTCTTCCTCACAAGAACAAGATTCGAAATCCAATCAGAAAATTTGATTGGGACAATTATACTAGCCTTTTACAATTGGTTTACCTCTTTTTCAATTGAAGGCAACAACTTGGGATTAATCCTTCTTTGCTTCTGATGGAATGGCTTCTGATTTGGCTTGTTGGGAATTATGTGCTGAATTATGTATTTGTTATACACCTTTAAATCTGAATAATTCCAAGCAAACACATCAACAAATTGAGACAATAATTTGACATATTTAGATTTTACCTCTGGAGATAATGTCTTTTACAGTTTCACAAACTTGGGCTTCTCAGCTGATCCAAGATTCACATCCTTAACACCCTTGTTTGCTGGCACCAAGCTTGGATTCCTAGCCACATCATCTTGATTGAAGAGTTCTTCTAAAGGAATAAGACCTTTAGGAATGACATTGTCCTTTAGCTGCAATATTTCCATCTGATTCTCTTCAATTTCCTGTTCATCATCATCGCGATCACAATCTATGGAAGCATCCTTGTAGTTTCCTTCATTTTGCAAGAAATTATTAATCTCCTTATTATCCCAAAACACCTGCTAATAACTTAGATTGTCAGGAACAGCTGGGTGATGCTTGACATGTATCTCAAACTTTGTTATTGGAATTCATCAGGATCTTCAAATTACTAGCAGCAGTAGCAAGTGAATCTGTAATTACATTTTGTGCACGTGGTACACATGTCAAGGTATAATATGGAAACATCCTTAGGATATCAAAAATTGCATTACGGTAAACCCTCATTCGTGGATGTTTGGCTTGATATTCACCCTTAACTTTCTTGATTATCAACTTTGAATCTTCGTAGATTGATATCCTTTTTGCTTTCAGCTTTTTGAGAATTTTCAAACTTGCAATCAATGCTTCATATTCATCTTCATTGTTAGAACAGTCAAAGGACAATTTATACGAACAAATTCTAACATTACTAGGGACTTTATTTGGCTAGAAAACGGGGTTTTCGGATCCAAATCCCAAGGTCGGCACCATCCTTACCCACAGCTCTGTCAAAATCCATGCTCCATATGCCTGCTTCTTCCTCTAAGTGCTGAAATTCTGTTTCATCCTCTTTCTTACCTTGACTGATCTCTTCAATCTACTGCTACTCATTACCTTTCTGCTGCTGCCGAAATGTGGACTGCTTAGAGGTACTTGCAATTTTTTGTCTTTCTTGATCAAGGACTACTTTGAAATTCTCTGAAATCTCTGGCAAATCTTCTACTTCAACTAACTGACTACCAATATCATTCAAGACACTATCTGAATATAATACAAATGATTCTAAATATGTATGTACAACATTAATTGGATGATTAAGTGGTTTCTCCTTGCTTGTGATCATGTACTTCATTTTCTTCTCCCTATATAATTTTCTCAATTGACCAAACACGAGAATAGTAGCATAGGAGAAATCTAGTTGTAAAGTTCCTTTAAGATTTGCACCCCATGATTTGGAAAAAAGAATACCAAACTGTGGTGGAATGTCCGCAACAACCACATCCATGAGAACATTCTTGGCCGGGATTTGATCTAGAGACACCACCAAATCTTTGCTAAGACCAATACATCAGACTCTACCAGAATCAAAAGAATTGAGGTCATGATATCTACGAGTAATGTCAAGGCCCAATTTCTCCATAATGGCTTTTGGCATCAGATTATGGGAGGCTCCGAAATCAAACATGGCATTATGAAGGACATATTCATGCAATCTAAGGCTTATATAGAGTGGAGGCACTTCACTATCCTTAGACTGACCTTCTAAAGCAGGGCCAAAGATGAGCTGCAAGTGATAATATTCTACGTTGACCATATCAGATAAAGTATCTATGTTCAAATTTTTGGACACTTGGTTTTTACAACTACTGTTCTTCATCAATTCAGTCAAAGGAATCGAAACCTTTAATTTAGCAATCTCATTTTCTAAACTAAAAGTTGAAACTTTATCTACCTCTTTGACTGAAGAGTCCTTCTTTTCAACCTTTTCTTTTGCTGCACCTTGCTGATTAGTCTTCTCATTTATAGATGGTCCTTGGCTAGAAGTTGGGTCAGCAATCTCCTTCCCTTTCTTTTGAGTGTTTGAGGAGTCATTCTTGGCTTGTGCCTCTTTTCTATTTTGAACTGGGTTGACTGGTACATCTCTGCTTCTCAATGAATATTATTTTTGTTGTGCTGTCAATGCATTCATAAATCCCCTCTGATAATCATCTGATTCATCCTCTAAAACCCCTTCATTTGCTAGTATGAAATCTTCATCTGTTTGAACATGTGAAAGCTCTGAATATTCTTCATCTTTCGTAAGAAAAATGGGCAAACCATCAGCAGTAAAGAAATGATTTGCCTCCACCACCAGGTCATCATCATCTTCACTTTCCATTCTGTGTACATAATTTTGCTGCAAAGGCGTCTTGACTTGCTACTGTGATGATTGGTCTTGTGCCTTCTACTCTCGTTGTTTAATCCTGAACTGAAGTTGCTGCTATCCTCTGAAGTTTGGATTTCTGATTGTGTTCTCAAGCTTGTCTGTAGTTGTCAACTGATCAAACATCTTCTCAATTTTTTGGAGTATATGATCTGCCTTAACATCTGAAGAAGATGCTTCTTCCTTTATAGTCACCTTTTCAGTCTTCATCCTTGCTCTCTTGGCCAACAGATTTTCCTCTACATTATTGTGTTCTTCTGCATATCCTCAAGTGTGGTAGGATCTCTCTCTCTCTCTAC
Source organism: Pinus taeda (assembly GCA_000404065.3). Taxonomy (NCBI): domain Eukaryota; kingdom Viridiplantae; phylum Streptophyta; class Pinopsida; order Pinales; family Pinaceae; genus Pinus; species Pinus taeda. The sequence goes on along the minus strand of APFE031311203.1, from coordinate 11,281 downwards.
TGATATGCCATATCAGCATCAAATTCATCAGGAAATTTTCTCATACTAACCTCATTGGTGGCTTAATGTTAGCTGGAATAGCATTATAAACTGTATTGAACCTTACACAATAATCTTGGGCACTTTCACCTACATTCCTTTTTATATTTTCATACTAAGAAAGAATTTGGAGTGGATTTTTCTTTACCTCCCATCAGTCCAGCAATTGTCTATGTAGAACCGATAAAGTATTGATGGACCCCGCTGGTAATGCTCTAAACCACTTTCGAACCTAGCCTCCAAAACTTTGCACAAATAATCGCATGGTCACATTCTCTTCATCTACCTCATGGAGATCATAGAAGTCATTCATCCTGTCAACATGTTGTTGCGCTGTAATACCTTGAGTGGCATCGAATAATGACATCTTACTTTGGTAATCAGTGGGCATAGCATCCAAATTCTGAGGTAGAATGAGAGGTGCATATTTGGCAGCGATGACTTGAGGCAGATTTGAAACTGATGGTGAAGTAACTGAGGGATTTGTGACAACACGAGGAGTTGATGTAGCGGAGGTGACAGGTGTTTGAGGGGTAATGATAGACTGCTGAGGGATTAAATGTATGAATGGAGGTGTCAGATGTTTCTGTGAAATATGAGGAAATGATAATGAGGCAAAAGATGTTGAAGCTCAATCACAGGGTTAAGGAATTTGATCAGTGGTGATAGATGACTGAGGAGAGTTTTGAAGATTACTGTTACTTATCAATTTGGCCTTTTCAACTTCAAGTTCATTGATGAATTTGAGTTCTACAACTATGTCCAACAATTCACTGTCCGATGTGGTTCTAAACAAGGATAGACCAAAGTATTCATCAAAATCTTCAAGGAACAACCACTCCACAGGGCATGAATGAGATCTGAAAACCAGTCTAGGATTTGATAAAATCGCTTGTCTGAGAATCCTGGGAATGAGATTATGATTTTCAACTACGGGAGGAGGATCAGGATCAGGATTGGACCTGGTGTATCTTCTTGAAGCTAGTGTGTTCAGAAATTATCAAGATTTTGATATTGCTTTACAACTTTACAATTTTTAGCCTACTGAATTCTAAACTTATCATCCAAAATTTCAGAACTTCTCAATTGTAGTGGGGTGATTTATCTTTCTTCCCCAGTATGGTCGCCACTATGTTAGGGCCTAGATTGACCTCAGGCTGAAGGGAGGCAATCCTAGGATAACCACAAACCAAGCTTAACTTGGTAGCTAGCCCTACCAGGTCAGGAGAGGGCTCTCTCCTTGTCAATCTCAGTTGAGATGACTAAAATGAATATGGATTTTAGGCTAGGTATAGTATGTCTAGGGTTGTTTGTTTGATTTTGATGGTTTGTTGCTAGATCAAATGGAGCAGCCAACTTTGGGTCCGGGAAATCAACTCAGAAATGCAGGGTGTTCTATGGGGTGAGCTAGGTAGGTGCTTAATCACTTGAAATTGAGTAATATGATAGCTATAAAACTGGTGAGGAGCTAAGGAGGGCATGCATATCATGGGTCCTCTTCAAACAATAGAAAACATCAAAAACTAAATGAATTCCCAAGGTAAACCAATGTATTCCACCTATCCATCTTGATTTCATTTAATTAGAAGAATGAATAAGATTGTGGCACACATAAAACATGGGAAAACTAATTACAGAAGAAGAAACAATGCACAAACACATTACCACAAGAATCCCACAAAAATAGCTGCAAATCTTGGCTTATTTCCTTGCCAAACTGCTGTTACAAGTGTACAATGAAGCTCAAAGCATCCACAAGAGTCCAACTTTTATAAATGAATAAGAAAGTACATAATATGGGCATCAAACCACCTATGCTAGCCATAAAGGGCCGAATCCATGAGAAGAGGAGTGGTTTCAACCATATCTAAACTAAGAATAGGAATATAGGCAGTGGAACAACTTGTCTCTAAAACCAAGGAAACTGATTCATTTACCCCCAAACCACCTCAAAATGATGTATATACCCTCAAGAGTCATTTTTAAATTACAATTACATACCATAGCATCATTTACATTCATATATTCATCCAAATTGAGAGAAAAATTCAAATTGTAGAAAAACTAGGTGAAATTTTGATTTTTGAGCAAAACTAGCAAAAATCATCCTATGCACAACGCCTTTGCAAAACAATGTTTTAACCAAATTGAGCCCCAGATGGCTTTTTGGAAAGGTCTAACTGTCTATTTTTTGGAGCATCTTGAATTTATTAATTTGGAGGTCATTTTCCCCCTCAAAAGTGGAATCTTCCAAGACTGCTTCCTGTGTGTCCAAAAAGTGGCAAAGAGGTCAATTTTTGATGGTTTTTTGGCCTTTAGATGATCAAGATCTGCTCCAAATTTTATGAAACTTTTTGGGTTTTCTTATTTTTTCATGATGAAACCAAATATGCAAGACATTATTCCAACAAGTTCCCCAATAAAAAGTGCAACGCTGGTGGCACTACGCACCTACTAGAATTCCCTGTGTTGCAAAATTTAAAATTTGAAAATTACAAAATTTTACCAAAATTACCCAAAATTGGCACAAGGCACCCTCATGCACTGCTTTGATGAGCTAATGAAGCATCAACTAGGATTCCCAACTTGTTTTTCTCCTTTTCGTTTCTCAAAGTCTTCCTCAATCTTGCCTTAAGCTTCCTCATCCTTATATTGCATATTTTGTTCCGGGTCATATAGTGATAGGCCATGTGGTGAAGCATATTATTTTCTTTATTGGCCTTCTCAAGCAACTTCTCAAGGTGTATGTTAACCCTTTCAGCCAAGTTTCTCAATCATTCTCAATCTCTTGCTCAATGGAGGTCATCTTGACTTTTGCCTTCTTTTCCTCTTACTGCTTCTCCTTAATCATTTGCAACTCCATGAGGACTTGCTTGTCAGTTAATTGCTTGTTTTCTTGCTCAAGGTAATTGATGATCCACTTTACCCTCTCCAAATTTACTGACAAGGCTTGAATGTTATCCTCTTGTTTCTTGATGATGTCCCTAGTTAACTTTGTGCTTTGAGTCTCCACATCAATGATATCAATTCCCTGTGTCTCCTCATGATCAACTAGGTCAAAGTCCCTCTCTTGTTCATCACTAGGATCCTCCTCTTGAATTTTTCCTTTGGCTTTACCTTTGCCCTTGCTGTGTTGCCCAAGATGTACCTGTTTTGCTAAAGAAGGAGGCAAAGCCCCTTCCACTCCTTGTGGAGATAACATTTTCTTGTGGCCTATAGATGAAGGCGAGACCCCTTCCAGTCCTTGTGGAGATAATACTCGCCTGGCAGCTGCAAAATTCTCATAGTACCTCTCTCATAAGTGACAAACGCTGGCACTCCAAAAGTTTCAGTTTCTTTGACTTGTTCATGTCCTGAAGGTCCACCTTCCTCCTAATGCATTGATGAAAATACTTGAGGGCCTTTGAAAACCTCATGAGAAATGAAGGTTTCCCATGGTATATTTAGTAGATTCAGCTGATGTAAGACAATGATTTTGATCATAGAGAAGTGATAGATGGTGTTTAATCATTAGGGATATGGCTTTTTCTTAACATAGAGTGCCATCTTTTCAATATTCCGGAACATGAAGTAAGGAATATCCATCATCCTCACTCTAATAAAATGCATCAATCATCTAATGTGGTAGGCATACAACCATGAAAACCTACCTTCACAAATAAAGTATTTAATGACGATCTTCATGAGTGGAGCAAACTTGTCCTCCAATAATTTGAATGGAAACACTCTTTTCAATTTGCCATGGTATTTAGCCTTGATGTAAGGCTCATAGTACTCCCTGTCAATGTACTATCCTTTGTTCCATTTTTCACCTACATTTGGAATTTCTGTAGCCTCTAAAACGATAGTAGGTGACAGAGTGAAGGTAACTCCAGAAAGTTTTACCTCATTATTGTCCAGGCGTGTCACAAATAACCTCACTAATTCATGATGGAATTTGACCCTCTCCACCATTTCACAGAAACCAAAACAAGGCTGATGTTTGAAACATGAGATGGCAAGTGGACAAGCAAGCAATTTTCTCAGACTAATGGGCTCCTCTCTTATTATCTTTCCCCCTTTGTGAGGTTTCTTCTGCGGCAAATTTCTTTCCCTAGAACTGTCACTGAGAGTATCTTCCTCAGTTTCATAATCACTATCCCTCTCCATTGGTTTTAGTGATTGTGAATACTAGTGATGGAATGAAGGAAAAGGGGTGAATGAAGATGAGTATGAAGAGATTTTAAAAAGGAAATTAGGTGAGGTGAATGAGGATATGAAAGGGATTTAGGGAGTGAAGGATTTGGTATGTAGGGTTTAGGGTTTTAGGAATAGTATATTATTTTGGGAGATTATGTGTGGGAATAGGGTATATGTAGGATATAGTTTATATGGGGGTAAGGGTTTCAATATGTATTGTATGGGAGTTTATTAACCAATAGCAGAGATGAGTGAGTAAAAGTTGATGAACAATGAGCAAATGAACCTTAACAGTAAGTGAACAGTGCACACTAGGGTTTTGATTTTTATGAGCCAAGGCCAACCAAACTTCGTGCAAAAACACTTCTTCGGCAAGGAGGATCAATTCATTTACTTGTAAGAGGATGAACTTGAATATTTGAGGCCGTTTGTAAAGATTTGGAGCAATTTGGAAGAGTTTGACAGGTGCGCAACGCCCTCACACTGGTGCGCAACGCCTTTTGTATGCGCAGAGCTAGTGTAATTTTGCACTGCAAGAAGCTCCCACGTGCGCATCACCTATCTTATGCACAGTGCCAGCTACCAGGTGCACAGCGCCTTCAAATTTCTTCAAAAACACTATGACTACCTCCTTTTGCTCAATGAAAACTCAAAATCATGTTTTTGGCTCTTCTTAGCAATTTAAACTTCAACAATGAGGTTACATAAGATATGGCTGTCCTTTTATAGCTTTTCAACCTTTGATATTTTATTCTTCAAAACCCACTTTATAATGTTTATTTGCTTTCTTGAAATACCCTATTTTTCCTAATATTTGATTTGTGGCTTTTTAATAGGTGGACTGATGCTTGTTTGTTTGTCTTTGCAGTGGCAGGAGTTGGCAATGTGATCAAGTGACCAGGAGCAGCATATGAACATTTATTACATATAGAAACCACAAATTACATCAAATTACATGAAATGGAACAATAAAATACAAATGCTCTGTTTTACCTCAAAACAAGTTTTGAGGTTTAAAAGCTTTATTTAGCTTAAAAATTAAGAAATTATGGTCTTTCGAACTTTATTAGCCTCCTCATGTGTCTGCTGACCATTATTATTCATTTTGAATGACCCTAGTGAAAACCCTAAGACCTAATGAAACTAAACCCTAGGACTGGTTTTATAAATGAAATGAATTGGAATGACTATGAATAATTGAAAAAGTATGTGAAATAGGTTAGGAGGTATATCACATGAGGGAAAAATGAAATGAAACCCTACCATCAGTTAATCCATGACCTAATTGAATGCAACTCATTAGAATCGGACACCTAATATGAAATGCAAAAGAGCAATATTGATCACTGATGGCAGTGTGAAGACACTGACACTAACACATGGTATTGGGTGCTTCAGTATGTATATATATGTATTGTAACATTGAAAGGAACATAATGAAAAATAAAGTTGGCAGTCCTGGTTTTGGGATCCAGGGAAAAATCTCAGTGTATATGTATTTTATGTGTTATGCTCTCACATTATTTATTTTCTGTGTTTTAGAATTTGTATGCAGGTAATTTATGTACGAGGTTAAAACCTACATTTGGTATCATAGCAGTTTTGGCTTCAAGGGGACGTCTTTGTTGCTGAGGGGTTTCGCTCGGGCCTGTGGTAGACCTTGTTCAGTGGGAGATCTGTGAGATCGATTCTAGTGGTGAAAGAAGATGGTGAGCAGTGGAAAGATAGAGATCGAGAAATTTAACGGTCAAAGTTTTGAGTCATGGAAACTCAAGATGGAGGATATGTTGGTGGATAAAGATCAATGGGTCGCGATAGATCCAGGTACTAAACCAATGGGAGTGTCTAATGAAGAATGGAAGAAGTTGGATCAGAAGGCTAAGAGCACAATACGGTTGTGTGTCTCAGCTTCAATATTGCTGAATGTATCACGGGAAGCTATGGTGAAGGCTTTGTGGGACAAGTTAGGGACTTTGTACCAATCTAAGTCTCTGGTGAATAAATTGTTCCTCTGGAAAAAGCTGTATAACCTAAGGATGAAAGATGGAGACTCGGTGACAGAACATGTGAACGCATTTAATACTTGGTAAGTCAGTTTTTATTTGTTGATATTAAAATTTTAGATGAAGATATGTGCATCAATTTTTGTGTTCTCTACCAGATTCGTGGGATGGTTTGGTTATTGCAATAGGTAGCAATGCAACTGCCTTACAGTTTTATGAAATAGTCTCATCCTTGCTAACGGAGGAGATGAGACGAAAAAATATGGAGAGCTAGAATGGTGATGCCTTGTCTGTATGAGGGCCGTCTCAGAACAGAAACAAAAATAAGCCATTGAGTGGGAGATCTAAATCTAGAGGGATATCTGAATCTCTAGGAAAACCTATCAAGGTGGTGTGCTGTAAATGTGGAAAGGAAGGGCACTACAAAAGGGATTGTAAATCTAAAGCTCCTGACAAAGGAAAGGGATCTGATGATGCTCCTTCTACAGAGGAGAAAGCCACCTCAGTGTAGGTTTTAACCTCGTACAGAAATTACCTGCATACGAATTCTAAATCACAAGAAAAATAAAAAATGCGAGAGCATAACACATAAAACACATATACACAGAGATTTCCCACTGGATCTCAAAACCGAGACTACCAGCTTGATTTTTCATTATGTTCCTTTCAATGTTACAATACATATTGATACATGCCAAAGCATCCAATACCATGGACCGAAAAATCATCACATCCAATACCATGGACCAAAAAACCATCGATCCAATACCATGGACCGAAAACCATCGCGTCCAAAACACATGTGCGAAAATCATGCACAAAACCATAGGTGGGTCCGCCCAACCTAACATAGGGTCCAAAACCAAAATTTTCCGGGGCGCTGCCCCGGACCCCATAAAGTGGTGTTACAGGTACCCCTCAAAACCCCTATTAACTATGTGGAAAGAATATAACACAACCCAACAATCTCCCACTTGTTGTTTTCTTTCCATAGGGGGCCACAGGAGAGCTTAGTCATTTTTCCAGCCCTGAAACGCCCATTGTTTCTCTACACCAAGAGAACTTCTCACTCACAGATTTTGTCAATGCATCTACAGATTCTTCAAAGTGTCCACCTTTACCAGCAACACCTTTTTTTCTTCTATCATATCCCTCACAAAGTGATACTGAACATCAATCTGCTTTGTCTTTGAATGATAAGCAGGGTTCTTTGCCAAGAAAATTGCACTTTGGCTGTCACAGTCTATCCTTATAGCTCCCTGTTCTAACCCCATACTTGAACACAATCTCTGCAACCAAACTGCTTCCTTGCTTGCATGAGTGGCTGCCATGTATCCTGCCTCTGTAGTTGATAGTGCCACTACAGATTGTTTCTTACTCATCCAACTGACTGCACCTCCAAATAGGTTAAACACATACCCACTTGTAGATCTTCTCTGATCCAGATCTCCAGCCCAGTCTGCATCAACAAAGCCACGAATATCCAACACTCTGTCCAATCCTGGCCTTCTTGGGTAGCACAAACCATAATCACTAGTGCCACACAAATACCTGAAAAACCCGCTCAGACTGCTGTCCAAGTGCTCCTTCCCTGGTGTTTGACAAGAATCTGCTCAATACTCTCGTGCATGTGCATTGGTCTGGTCTAGTACAGAACATTTGCATACACAGCTACCGACTGCACTTGCATATGGAACACGGGACATGTCCTCTTCCTCTTCTTGTGCCTTGGGACACTGTTCAGCAGATAACCTCA
>APFE031311183.1:0-28215 GCA_000404065.3 Pinus taeda | reverse complement strand
ATAATAATTTTTTTATATATTTTTTGGAGGATGGATTTCATAATGCCCCATTATAAAAAATAAATCATATTTATTTATTCATTTACAACAAAACATCAAAACTTGATATATGTCAAATGGTTGAAATTAAAAAAATTCATTTTTATACCATTGTTATTAATGAAGTAATGGGAAAATGATATGGACAAAACATAGTATGCATAGTCGAGAGAAAGATCTACTCCTTATTCCAAGTGTAACGTGTAGAGAAAAGGGAAGGATTTTATGTGAAAGTTGGCACCCTCTAGGTATTTCTTTCTAAATAGTGACAAATATTATCTCTTGGTCAGGTTAAGGGGGAATTTAATGGGATGATTTTATAGTGTTCTCAATAATCATTAAGGAACACTTTCAAAATTGATAGTTATACCACTAACATCCTTCAGCTAGGAAGGAGTTAGGTGGACTCAGAAATGTGGAAAGCCCGTGGTGTGAAAGTCCCGTGGGAAACTTCTTCTATAATGTAAACTCTCCCATACAATAAGAAAAATTAAACTACTATCAGGAGAGTACTATGAATATAAATGAGACTATTAAACCCAATGCAAGGTGGCATAGTAGGGTACGAAACCATAACATAGAATTACAAAAGAAAAAAAAGAAGATTACAATATGACATTTGAGCTCATTGAGTAAAGGGGCAATTCACAACACCAAGGAAAGAGATCTAGTACAAGAGCATATAAGTTTAGGGCATGCCATCCCAATTGAGAGTAAGAAGAGGTGGAGAAGGAAAAAATACCAACTAAACTCTCAAAGATAAATGCGAGTAAATTTAACTAGAATGCAGGACCAAGACTCTACTATAATTGAGAAAGGGTGGCCATGTGATATAAACAATAAGTTAGGATAAGGAATATCTTAATACCAACCCAACAATAATCCCCAACAAAAAATTAACAAAACCCACCATGATAAAATCTACAAAATTCAAGAGTGTGAATGCTAAGTGTGTTATACACATCACATAAAAAATTGCATACCTTTAAAGCATCATAAATAGAAGCCACGATACATAATTGTGAAAGTCCTACAAATATTTCACATTATAATTTTATACACCATTCATAGAAAGCTACAGTAAAACAAAATCACAAAATCATTGGTTGGTTTATTGTTTAATAGCCATTTAATTAAATTCTATAGAAAAACTAGAAAATTATGCTCCTTTCCTCATGCTACAATTTTTCTCCTTCTCGAAGGTTTTCAGAATAAAATTCTATTTGGGCTTAATTCAATGCTCCTGCATCAAATTACCTTGCTTAGAAATATTCATGATTTCCCGATAATGTGTTTTCATTACTATGTCTTCTATTTTTCAACCTCAGTCTTCTTTTCTAAACGTATCATTGATCGAGTGACAACAGTTCCTGCACGGACACCTCAATTACTCTGTCCTTTTCTTGGAATTTCAAAATGAGAGGTTTGCCTCAACTAGAAACTCTCTATATTCCTAACCCCTCCAGCCATTGCATATTTCCTCACCTACTTTGACAATTCTACCGACAACTGTAGTTGTGGAATTAATCTCTTGCAAAAGGTATTATTTTCTTCCCACACTTTGAAACCACTTGATGACAAGATGAATTTAGGTTTGTCAAATTTGGCCTCTAATCGTGCATGTTATGAGACTAGCTCACAAAAATATAGAAAATATAGATCAACGACTTAGAAATCACCCTCCTCGAGGGGGAAACCTCCTTTAAATTACATAAATTAACAATTCTTTGATGAAACAAATGACAAGTCCTCCTCTCTATATATAGGAGTCTAAGAATTCCCAATACAATCAGAGGCTACATAATAATAATATTGTAGGGGCACAATAATAATAATCGTGGGCTTCTATGGGGTACAATAATAACAACACGGGGACTATATGGGCACAACAATACAATAATGGAGCTGCACTAATAAAAATAAGGATTTACAGTAGTAGTATACGAACCTGACATTCCCTTCTATGATGCAGGAGCATCCAACTTAGACATCATGATCGGGTGTGAGTCTCTGCGAGGTTGAAAAGTTGAGTTAGCATTTTATTTGTCTTTTATGTTAGTTTGTCACGATAGGAGGTCGGATTTTTATTTTTATCTTAATCTCTAAATTAGTCAAAGGTAGTTTGATTGGTTAGGGTTATTTACTTGTGTGTTACTAATAAACCATGGATTAATAATTGTCCTGTTATTTTAAAAGGAAAAGAAAAATGTGTCTAAAATGAAAATCTTGTCATAAGGACATAACCGAATGACTAATAACCATGTAACTGTAAAGTATAAGACTAACAAGCAATTATATAGTTTCATCAACTGGAACAAGAAACATATAAATGTAACAACAAAAATTGTGTAAAAGGTTCAACACATTTTGCACTCGAATAATATCAATAAACAAAGAAACCAATTAAGTCCATCTATATGTCCTACTATATTTTTATTGTGTTTTCTAATTAATGAGCATCTGAACAAACAACCTATTGTACAAAGATCATTGAGTTTAATTCGTTTTGTTTTCCTGAGAAAAACAACCAGTCCCAATAGCGAGACAAAAGAGCAGATGCTAGACGAGGGCTTATATTTCCTTTGAAGCAAACAAGAAAGACAGTCAAAGAGTGATAAACAAATTTTAGTACAAGCCAAGCACCCATAGGTCAGACAAAATTCCCATTATTCTTTTAAATTGACTGTCAGACAACTTACCAAAGCACCTACAACATTCACGCATGTTCGTATAAAACATCGCAAGCAAACTGAAGAACAATAATTTCAATAGGTTGAGAATCAGAGTAAACCAAAAGCACGACACCATAATTACATCAATGAAATTCAGGTAAACTTAACCAATTTTTCTTTCCTGAAGATTTCTCTTCCAAAATTGCAAAAACAGGTATATAACAGTTACATAGTAGCACTACAAGATAAAGCCATAGATGCATAAGCCCGTGGATTACAAACCCTAGGCGAAGGTTTTGAAAGCCATCTCATACATAGCTATAGACACATAAGCCCGTGGGCGACACACCCTAGGTGAGGGTTTCGAAGAAATTGCGTTCATACATAGGAAATTACAGTCAAAGAAATCACCAAATAGTGGAAGCCCAGGCCTCCAATGCGATAGGACACTACTCACAGCATGAGTCCATTGACAAGCATCGAGTGTGATAAACTCACGTGACTAGAAGGCCTAAATTAAAACGAGAATGAGGACTAAAGGAAATTCAAGAAGTAGAGCCTACCAAACAAGACTGAAACATACATTGCTAAGACCTCCAACCGGAAACCCTCAACACCTGCACAACAAACGACACACAGGTGTTAGAATCATATTGTTATAGAAGTGAAATAACAGAGCCTAGAAAGAAGTAAATAAAGAAAGTTGCATTTAATTTACGTGAAGGAATTACAGTGACAGTCGAAGACAAGCTTTCCACCCACGGTTTTCTAGCAACTATGGAGACAAAGGAGCAAACAAGGCTAGAAGTTGAGGAAATAAAACCAAAAATTGAATCAAGTGGGGCTACCTACATTTGGAAAACCATACATGCCCAGCAAGCCAGGCTAGAGAACAACCATGCATACATAAAGGAACAAGTACAAAAATCACCAACAGGCATGTCTAAAACTCACACCAAAGCTGCACACTCAAAATTGTAGAGCACAATAGAACAAACCGTCTGTAAGCCTAATGACCAATTACCAAGTGAACGATGAGCAAAGAGTTTTGGCATAGCAAGGATCGGGAAAACGCAACCCAAGGCAAGTACTCAAACATAATTGTGTAATTGAATGCCACCTAACGCAAGTCCAAAAATCTGATGGTGTACTACTCACACATGTAATCACAACCGAATATCTAACCAATCATATAATCACCACACAATCATTTTAATTGCTTAAAGTCCGAAAAGTGTTGGGCTGGTCCCATCACTCTACTTGAAAAAATATTGTCCTAAACACTTGAGTAGTTCTCGATGGTTTTATATAAAACTCTCATCCTCCGATGTGGAATCTTTTGAGGGTAAGTTCTTCCACTTTATGAGATACTTTGAAATTGATCAGTTTCTTAGCTATCCATTTCTTGTTTCTATGACTTCTTCGGGTTCCAATATGATTTTTCCTCCTCCGTCAAGTTCTAACATTATTGTGTGAGTTGGGATCTTCTGAAACTTTTGAATGATTTCCCGCACTTCTTTGTGATTGTTCCATTAATTATTTTCTTCATTTATCCAATCGAGTTGATAACATAAATGACACAAAATAATGCTTCCACACCCTCATCCTTTCTTGGGAGTGCATATACAACAACATTTTTCTCCCATTTCTTATAGATGATGTCAAAGTCATCACTGGACATCTTTGTAACCCATTTTTGTTTTTCTTATGAAGTTAATTCTAAAATTCATTTAAGATTATCGTGATCCATTTTTACGTTTAGGTGTCTTCCCATTAGGTAAGGTTTTATGTTAGGAGGAACACTTCCTTGAATAAAGTGAATAGCATGATCATGACCACGCATAGGTGGGAGGCATTTGGGATTATCAAATACCATGGAATGATTGTCCAAGGCTTTTTGCAGATCTTGAGAAATAGTGATTTCAATGTGGGAACCTATAGCGAGCATAATTGTGGAGTTACACGTCGATGTTGTTTCATTAGAAGATTTGTCATTCTATTAGAGCTCATTATCTTTTTGAGTTTATGTGTGATACCCCTTAATTCAACTTCCTTTCCTTACAAAAAAAAAATTCTTGAAAAGTTCTTGAAAAGTAAAAGCTATTTTACCCAAGGATTGCAGCCATTGGACTCATAGTACAACATGATAACCACCCATTGGAATGGAAAACATTGGGATATTCACTACATATTCTCCCATTGATTGCTTGATATTATGGCACTCTCTAGAGTAATTTATGGTTTCTCCACTTCCAACAATCACTTGAAACTTTGGTGCTAGATATAGGAACCAATTCAATTCATTGGCTATCTTACAATGAATAAAATTATGGGTACAACCCAAACCAATCAACACTATTACCTTTTTCTTCTTGATATGTCATTCTATTTTAAGAGTTTGAGGAGTGGTAATTCCTGCCAATGCATTATAAGATATGGTCAGATTCATTTCTTCTTTCTCTAGAGTTTTTTTGTGGTGTATGTCCTCTTCTTGTGACATTTACTATTCATTTTCTTCCTCCTATTCACAATCTATTTAAAATAATTTCTTCTCAGGACACTTATGACCTTTAGTGTATTTTCTATCACAACTGTAACAAATCCCTTCTACTCTTTTTTCTTCCAATTGTTTCAATGACAACCTTGTATGTTGTGGAAGGCTAGGGGCAACAACACTTCCATCTTTGTATTTATGAGCAGTAGGCCATGTTGTTGCCATAATTTTGCTTTCCATTTTTCTTGGCAACCTGAATGCCTTCTCCAATGAATGAGGTTCCCAAAGACAATCCTCATGTTCAATGATATCCTTTAATGTCCTTATGAAGACATCAATCTTCTATTTTTCTGGAATATTGTTTACCCTTATATTCAATTTTTGGAATTCTTCACTGTGGTATACCATTGAACCATTTTGTTTGAGATTTATCAATTGTCTAAATAAGGTGTTTCTCTTTGTATCCTCATAATGTGCTATCATTTCCTCCATGAAAATTGAGAAAGTCACAAGTGTTTTAAGAGAACAAAGCCCTTTATGCCATAAAAATTGATTAAGTTCTAAATATAGATATGCAATATGTACGATTTGGAACAATTGCACATCATGTAGATCAAAAATATTTATCCATCTGTAGTATCCATGATATGGGATCCTTGACATCAAAATTCATCATATCGATCTCCGTAATACGGTGGGTATTCAATCTAATGTTATATTCTATGAAATCATGATTAACACTTATTTTTTTATCATCCTGAGTTTTCTCTACTACCTTTTTGTCATTAGGAGGCCTTTCATGTAGCATCTTTGTCCGAGCTTCCTTCAAACCTTCCATGTATTTCTTTAAATATTCCATGCCTTTCATCAAATATGTTTCCATGACACATATAAAACTATTTACCTTAGCTTCAATCGCATTCTTCAAATCATTCATGCAATTTTGCTTACTAGGTGTTTTTATTTTCTTGATTCAAGTCATTATTTTTCATTCTTTTAGGATCTTGATCTTGATTATGTTATATCTCTAAAATTTCGGATCTCCATGGTCCAAAATTGCGACCTAGAGTAGCCTTTTGAATCCTCTTTCCAATTACACTAGTCTCATCAATATTGAATTTTTCAATAAAGAGTTATGCCAAATCTCCTATGATGATGTCATTATAAATGAGTTGAGGTGAGAACTTGTACTACCTGCCATGTGTCACTATTTTGACCTTCAGATCTGAAAACAAATGAATGGAGTGTGCTTAAATAACTCATAAAACTATTTGATTGTGAAATTTAATATGTATAATTTAATAGATACATATTGGGTCAATATAAATATAAATAACATAACATTAATGAACATTAAATTTTTGAGTATTTCCATATTAGTCAAAGTCTAGAATTCTTCGTTCTTTGTCTGTTTGGAAGGAATCACTCGAGGTGTTTTGGTTTCATAATTTCAACATTTTTTATGGTATTAATAATATTATCCATGATTGTTAGTGTGTTCTAGCCAACTATAACTAAAACAATCATGAACAAGTACTTGTGAATCTTTCTCATCAAGTAATTGTAGTATATTTTCAATTTGATTATTTATTGTTTAGTTTTCTTTCACAATCTTAATATATTTTTTCTCATTATTATATATTTATCATATAATATAATACATTATTTATGTTTTTTTCTTAAATAATTAATATGTATCTCATATATAATATAATACCTGGTTTAAGTTTTATGTTTTTTTTTTAATAGTATGCTTTAGATTTGTATTTAATTTATATTTAATTTGTTTAGAGCAATAAATCTTTTATTGGTATTTTTGTTTTAATTAGCTTTACAAATAGGAGACATATTTTTTTCTTTTTCATTTATTTTTTTATTTTATAATTATCTTAATGTTTAACAATTTTTATATTTTATTTCTCATTTGAAACTAGTATAACAATATAAATTGAATAATGTTCATAGGAAACAATTTACAATAAATATCGAAATACTTATTCCATGGTACATCATCCCATAATGATAACATAAAACCCAAAATATACATTGAAACTTTTATAGAGAAAACGAAAAAACATAATTATTTAAATAATGGTTCTTTGCAGGAAACATTGTACTATTACAATAGCTAACCTTCACCAACTTATAAGAAACACCAAGCCCCTAAATTTCACCAATTTGTAAGAAACCATAAAGAGAAGCCAATCCTATTTTTTGTTTTGTAAAATATTAACCAATAAAAGAGGTCATTCTCTTCTTAACTCTACACTCTAATATTTTATTTTCTTGTTCACTCTGCTGTTTTGAATTTTTAAAACACTTCATACACTCTTTCTTTTAAATAAAAACTTCCTTGATACTTACCATATATTATGACTACCCAATTTGGTTTTGAAAATCCATGTGTTTAGTGAATTTTCCTCTTCCAGGAATACATAAGTAATTGCAGAATTTTTTAATTCAAATTATAATACCTTTGCGTACAATTTTCACCACGCACGATTCCCATCATGGACTCCACCAAGTTCTTCATCTATTAATGGATCTGTTGTGCTAAAGTTATTATCGCTAAGTTATCGTTGATGCGAAGATCATTTTATATACTCACATGTTCGAATCGTAAACCTATCCTTCTTTTTATACTCCACAAAAGGCATGGCAATCTACTTATGCTCAACCTTTGGTAAATGGTGATAATACCACTCTGGTGATACATCAAAGTTACAAGTGTTTGTACATCAAGGTTCACATCAATACTCCATACATAAATGGTGAGGATTCATTCCTACAGATCGAACTGTCAAACCATGTTTACCCAAACCCTAATCTTATAATTTCATGAGGTTTCTCTTTCATCCACTCATTCAGCTGAGCGAATTGTCTAATCTGTCAACTGCCATGGGGAATCGCCAGATATTCGACAGCTGGTATTTAGACACCAAATCATGGCACTCTTCCCCCACTGCAGTGAGGTAACCTTCTGATAGAAATACTGGAGATATTTTCTATATTTCCTCCTCCCCGTTTTCAGTGATGATAATCGGTCCTACCTCAGTCAGGCGTTGCGATGGTCTACTCCTTCCCACCTTCTACATTGAATTATGCCTCAGCATGTAGACCTTGACTCCTTTCCTATTATAACTACCTCTAACGAACCTTCATCATTTGTGTATGGCTCTCACACGAAGACCCAATCCTTCTTTAGTTGATGGTTTCAGATTACCCCAAAAAATGAAATTAATTCATAAGCCTAGCGCATGGTCGTCAACATGAATATGCAAAGAAGACTATTCTCATGACCCATTTTATTTCATGACCCATTATATTAAAATAAAATGAAAGTACATGGTGTTGATATGAATTTTATATCTTATAAGTAATTTTTTTTAACTGGGAACTTTTGTGAGTAAAAATTCTTAGAAGTCACATGCTCTATCTTAACAATTATTTCTAAGAACTCTACTTTACAGTATAATATATAGATATGCTTTATGGATGTGACATGATTGAGTACATAGGGGCATTCTATAGTAGAGTGTAAAGTTGATATATAATTATCTCCATAGTCAATGTGCAGTTAAAAAGTGTCTCTTTAAAAATAAAAACAAGATATTCTTGAAGTTTAAAAATAATGTAAGCTATATTCAAAATACAAAAAACATATACATATATAGTTAGTTTTCCTTAAAATATTATAAAACACAGTCTTACTTATTTCTTCTTCTTCTTCCTTTTTTTTTTTTTTTTTTTTTATTACTTATTTCTTCTTCTTCTTCTTTTTTTTTTTTTTTTTTTTCTGAATAAGTGCTAATTCTATTAAAATAAGAGAGAAAAATATTTACAGTGAGGTCTTAGCCTCAGAGAGCAAATTTCCCAACCCTCAGCAGAAAAACCAGTAGACAGAGAGGAATAGCTGAACCTGTGTGAGTGGAGCTTTCTCAGGTCAGCATAGAAAAAGGAACTGTTACAAAAAAACTCCTTGCTGGCCAGAAACGCCAAGTAGAGGAGACCAACCACAAAACTTCTTCGTCCAGCCACTAAGGTAGGTAGTTACAGTGAGAGGCATTCCAAAAAAACTTATAAGGGCTGAGGAGGACCCCAAAAATACAGTAAGCAGAATAAGTAAAAAGAAAAAAACCGCATGCGAAACAGAGAGAAGAACCCAAAAGCGAGAGCCATGACAACGACCCAGCCAATAGAGGAGATTACTTGCCCGAAGTCTGAGGGTTGGAGACCTTCGCTGCTTGAATTTCTGTAGCTGCAACCCAAGAATCCTCGTCCTCACCTACAGCGCCACCCTCGGACTGGTTGATCAGGTGAAGAATGCCGAAATCATGTTGAACAGGGCCACAAGTGATGACTTCATCTTCTTCAGCTCTCGGAGTGTGGTTGCAGTTAACCCCTGCATCAATAGGGGAATCTTCCTGCATATGCATTGCTGTGAAATTCAGGTTGTCCCCAACACCTTGAGAAAGGCTTTCCTCAGGAGAAGGAGTGGAGGAGGAGCTAATGGGATCAACAGGGAATTCCGACTCTTCCGAGACCATTATAGTGGTGGTGAAGGTGATAATGGGCTGGTTGAGACGGCTACGAAAAGTAAAACGAGAATTCTGGAAGGATGAATTAGGGACAGGCCTGGAGGGCTTGGGGGGAGGCAAAGACGGGGAGGCAGATGAAATGGGGATTATGAGCGGAGAGGGAGATTGACGGGCGCGTCCTTTGGGAACTGAGGAACTTTCCCTGTGCGGAACTCCTCGGCTTTGAGGCATTGCTGGGCCTGAATTCCTGCTGAGAACACTCCACGGGATGGCAATGGGGGACGAGGGCGAGACCGAGACAGTAGGATCAGGCTCTGGCAGATGAAACCCGAGATCGAGCTGACCGAACGATTGCTGGAAGGAATGTCAAAGATTTGGCTGAGAAGGAGCCATTATATTGCAGTTGGTCATCATGTTCTAACTGCGATGGGGCATTAATGCTCCTGCAGAGTGCAGAACGGAGTGAATGCTGGACGAGACCTCCGCCCGAACTCCCATCAAACAACAGTTATTCCCCCGCATTGGTAAAGGGGATATTAAAAGCTCACAGGTGGCCATCCAGGTGCCATTCAAGCCGCTTCGTGCTAAGCACGCGTGGAGGGTTATGTGCCTCTACCAGGAGATCACCTGCATCCGGGTAAAACATAGTCTTACTTTAACTATGCTTTGTTTATTAGTTATTTAAAAAAGAAAAAAAACCAATTTAAAAATAACAAAAAAAGTTGATATTATTTATAATTTTAATACCAACTTCAGAAAAAAAAAAAAAACAACACACACACACTATATTAATATATATATGAACCTAAACCAAATATTTCAATGTGAAAAGAGAAGTAATTGAAAGTAATATTGAAATATATTTCAAAAAATATTAATAAAAAAATGTACAATATAATCCATATATCAAATATCTCAATAATTATGTTAATAAAATTATTTTTATATCAAAAAATTTTATATTCTCTATAATTTTAAATAATAATAATATAATAACTATATATATATATATATATATATATATAAGGTTATTGAAAAATTAAATTCTTATTTTTATATCATTTCAAGTGTATCATTATTTTACATTTTGACACTTTTATTAAGGTTAATTTTTAATTGGGAATGGAGAGAGAATCATCTATCAAGTTATTAGAGGGATGCAATGTTTAGAGGTGAAATTTTTTTAAATATTGAATATAAAAAGGATTTGCACATCAATAGATTTGATTCCTCTAAGCTCTTGGTATATACATGGTTATGATAGATCTATACTAGTTATAATTCAATTATTATTTCATATTAGAATGCCATAATACATTCAATATAACCTTTTGGAACTGAAAAGGTATTTACCATGCCAATGTAAATATTTTTTTTTATTTTTTTTCTCGCAACAACTAATTCTATTAACTAAAAATCAAAATGTTTTTACATAGAGCGGAGGCTGCAAGGGCAGGAACCCGAGAGCCATCAACATTATAGAATTTCCCCATAGCTTTGAGAACTTGGGGAAAACATAGACATACAACCAACTAAATTGGCATTACTATTGGACATAGAGTGATAGACAGTAAGAGAAACAGATAAGCAAAACTGATAGCAAATATCCAGGAGGAGATCAGATGCTTCGTCAGTGGGAGACCATAACCTGAAGTTGATACTGTCAAGCCGAACCGTGAGCAAAATGTCTGGGAATTGCCTTCTGAGCACCCACCAGAGAACAAAAAGAGGCAAACCGAGACTCATGTTAATCATTTTCTGCTACTTCCCCACGAGTCTCCTGTACATCCTGACACGCGTCATCATGACTGAGAGGCTCCTTGCCATCCATCACCTTGTCAAAGTCTGTGGTTCCTGCATCTCTCTCTACTTCAATTGGGTCTCTCTCAACAACGGGAGGGGAGGGATAACAATAGGCAAATTATCGTGTAGACCAGGCTCAATCTCCTGCTTGATACCTAGAGAATCCTCGGCCGAGGAGCGTTCACTGCTGTGAGAGGGTTTGGGCACAATGTAGGATAGAAGGGCAACTTGGTCTTCTTCTTCCGTCATGAGAATGGTGATCTAAGCAGAAATTAAAGGCCTATTCAAATTGCTCTCGAACTTAAAATGGGTAGTTTGAAAGGCACTATTGGGAACAGGTTTGCAAGGAGGATTTCTGGGGGGTAGGTCCTCAAGAGAGGAAGAGAGGTTGATGGACGAAAGTGCTGGGTTGGCATGAGGACTGACAGAGGGCTACTTGCCACTACCAAGGCGGTCACCTGAGCGAATCTGCTTCTCTTGGTGCTTCATTTTGCCAATCCACAAAACAGACACAAAAATCAAAGAAACAAGGCCTAAAACCAGAGGAATGACCCAATTGAACCTAAGGCCCAAGTCACTGAACTAATTCCCCTGTGAAGCGCGTAGGTGAATTCGAGATGCTACCAATTCAAACCCGAGCGAGCCTGAATCTTGCCTCTGAAGACAGGCGCATTCTTATCCACACCATAACTGAAAACCAAACCTAGAAAGAGAGACCTGAACACTGGAGGTGGAATAAATGTACGGAAACACCATGTATATAACCATTAACATGCAGCTTCGAAGCGCGTCCTGCATTAATGTCACCGGCCTGCCCTATCTTGCAACCATAAAAACATTCCCTCTACGAGCAATTGTGATCTAGGACGTGACGCTGCTTTGCAGGTGGCATTACCTGGGTTCTTTATGCTGCATGGAAAACATTTATTGCCAAAACGTCACCCGCATCGCGGGGGCCAATATAAATATATGAGAGAAAATAAAAATTTATTTTTCATATGAGTATATAACATAATGCCACAATTCTGTTAACACTAAAAATTCCTGGAAAAAACCATTTTTAACCTTTTATATGATCCATAAGAAAACCTTGAATTTTACCTATAGTTGGCTTATAAAGAGATGAATATTTCTCTCTTAGATATGAAAATATTGATACAATAAAAATATACAATATGTAAAGTTTAGATTGGATCAGCTTTAATTAATTCAAAAATTATGATCAACCACCATTATGGGTGTTGGAGCAAAATAACTTGATTGTTTCCTTCATATATTAAAATATTGAGAATTACTCAAAATCTATTAACATTAATTTCTTTTGGGCCATAATTGGACTTTTGAGTTACAAATGAAGAAAAATGTTGTTTTAAGATATCATAAAACTATTATTGAGTTGACATAATCTTGGAATTTGTATATTATACTAAAAGACGATATATATATATATTCTTTATCAATTCTCGTGGTAATTAATATTTCAAGGACTCAAAAACCTTATTCTAGAGGTGCTATATCCATAGAATCATGCAATGAGATCATGGAGATCATCTCCGTGTCATGAATTAGTGAAATGTTTTGCCTTTGGTCCCAGCGACGAGAACCACCAGGCCAATGTTGACCTCTATCCAATAGACGATGTTGGAGGATATTTTTTATTAATATTACTATTACCAAAAATTGGAGCCAACCACCATATCTATGATATTTTTGGAAAAAACTCTCAATGAAAAATTCTCTTTAAAATAATCATAATTCTAAAGATTCTCTAGGGGTCAACTTTGAGGATTTCTAAATTTTTGATAGCGATTATGAGTTCAACACATAGCCTCTCATAGTCTTCTAAAAATAACTATTATTCATGTATGTTATAGTCATGTACATTTTTTGTTTGTAATTGGAGGTGCAGAACCAATAATTGAATAACCTAATCTATTAAACCTCTTTTCAAATTAAAATTTTGTTTGTCACTATTTGGCCATGAAACCTATGATGAAGTAGAACTTAGTTTTTTTAAGGGAAACCTTTCATTTTGATGTTCATAAGTAGGAAATATTCTTATTTAGGATCAAGTCCATTACATCAAAGCATATCATATTATTTGCAAGTATCTAAATGATGAGTTGGATATCCAATCAACATATGAGAGGTAGAGATCTTGAGAGATATTTTAAATAACAAAAATATTAAAATAATTTATGTACAGATGGCATAGACACATGCTTTGTTATTAAGATCTCTCTCAAATTTGATGTGTAAATTTTATTTACATCCTTAAATTCTATCTTTTCATAACTAAGGTTGAAATATTTCTTTGTTATATATATATATATATATATATATATATATATATAATCCCTATATCTTGAGCACATCACATAACACATTTATATATTCAAAATTGTAGCATGAAGTGTATATTATAATATTTCATTAAAAACTCATACATTTGTTTTATTTTAATGTTCAAAAGACTTTTAGAGATAAGAAGCTAGCATAAACTCACTATATTTGGTGAGTAAAACAACATATCATATGGTATATTTAACTTTCAATTATTTTGTAGTTATAGTAAATATCAAAACTATATAAATATATATGGGTTAACTTATGATATTAGTTGAGAGTGAGAAAAGAGTGTTCAAATATATTATTATCTTGTTTTAACAATTTCTTTTTAAAGTTTGAAATTACTCACCTTATGTTATGGTTGCTACAGTCATCATAAAAAAATAATACCTAAACAATATGGAAAATTGAATAAACTTTTTAATATTTAAGAGTCTATTAACAATACAATCATCACATTTATTCAAATTATCTTTAACAGATATATATATATATATATATATATATATTATATATAATGGAAAAAGTGTCCTCAGACACATAATTTTATTAATCAGAAAAAATAATTACATAATTGATTTGCAAGAGCTTACACTCGAACTACCAAACACTCTTGCAATGAGCTATTTATAAGCTCCATGTCCTAACTACCTCTAATTATGGATCACTTATTAAATAACAAGTGTCCATTTACATTAACTTCTATTCAAACCAACTAGCTAATTAATCTCCTAAAATAGAGCCTAAGATACGACAGATTTGGACAGTCATATCTTGTTACAACAATATACTAATTTCTGATTGTCTCCATTAATTAATTAATCATTCTAGAATAATAATTATTAATTTAATTTCTTAAATTAATAATTATTTTATTTTCAATTTTATTGCCTATAAGATAAATAATATTTTTGGATTTATTATTGTTTTTATGAGAGAGGTTAACATTCCCCCCTTCAATGATAAATCCAAAATAAGAACGAGGAACCATCTTCCAAGTTCTCATGTTGATCCTCAAAAGCATTGCCTGAAAAAACCGCCAAATCTGGATGCTGAAGAAACTGCAATATGAAGAGAGTGAGTCAGCTGCATGATTGATTCATCTCGAAAGGACACTTGACAACTCCATCATGTGCCAAGCCGCAAAAGGATCCAACTGTCCTTTGCTTGAAAACAACATTCGGTGTCCACTGACACAATTTTATGATCGCCCACTAGCGAATTTGCTGATGCTCACTGCTGATGAAAAATTCCCATTGGCTGCTTCATTGATGTTGTCGAGACTTTTAGTCGGACAACCACTTGTCAATTTCATTGACAGTTCCCCCCTTTGTCCACTGAAAGGAGAGACAATATTCTCCAAAATATATCTGAACTTCGCCCCTTCAGGTGTAGGAGAGATTCACTGTTGTACTCCCTCGTTCAACTACAGGAGAGTACCATCATCGGTTTACTTCTGGCTGCACTATGTGTGATTGTAGTCGGTTGTAGAACTGAGACAATCTTTTGACTGTGGATGACCATTCCCAAGGATCGATCCATTCATAATGTATCTTCAATCTGGCTGATTTTTGTTGGTTGCGACATTTTTATGAGGAATGATTGGGCTTGCCACAATGGCAACACGGTTGGAGATCAAAACACTGATCTTCCATATGGCCTGTTCTTTGACAATGAGAACATTTCGGTTGGATGTCAACTTCAGGTTGAATGCAATTCTGTTTGTCTAAAACTTTCTCAGAACCTACTGAGGTGAGTGGTTCAAGAAATCCTGCACTCACAAACTTAATTGGCTTGGAATAATCTGGGATATGTAAGTTGGTGTCATCAGTGACATATCCTAAGCCTCGTCGATTCTTGTTATTTTGAATTTCTTCCCAGGGCTTGATGATGGGTTTGGAAGAAATTTGAATTTGATCATGAACAACTTCGACACTTGAAGTTGTTTGGATGAGTGATTTGGAATCGACATCTTTATCTTCATCTGTATGGTTGAATGACTTGAAAGAAGCACCCTTTTGTTGCAGCTCATCTCTTTGTAGCTGCGACTCTAGTTGAAGAAACTTAATGGTTTCATGTGTTTGTTGTAGATGCCATGAAATATCAGCAAGAGTTTCTTTGCTGATGTGCACCATGTCGTCATCACTGGAGATGATCAAACTATGAAGAATGTTTAACAACTGAATATGTTGCGCCATCTGAACTTTCTTGCTTGAAATCAGGCTCGCTTGTCGCATATGTCGTGCATTGAACTGTTTCACTTGAAGGACACGCTCGCTTGAATGTGACTTGAATGGCACGCTCGCTTGATTTGTTGTTGATTGCACTTGCTAGAGTTGTAAAATTTTCTCGCTTAAACTCTAGAATCCACGCTCACTTGATGACGATCACGTTTGTTTAAGTGCTCACTTGACGTACTTGATGAATTCACATTCACTTGAATCAATAGCCACGCTCGCTTGATGTCGATGTCAACTTGCTTGATTGATTTTACTTGTTTGATGATTACTGCAATAAACTTCACTCTGACTCGCTTGATCTGTTGATTTTTGCACTGAATTAATGCAATTTGGTTGAATGAATAATCACGCTCGCTTGCAGGAGATGTGAACTTGTTGTTTGTTTCATTTGGAGTTAAAACTCATGGACTCACTTGATTGTGCTTTAAAAGAAGGGTGTCGAACACTGTTGAAAATGCACCCAAAAAAGCTTACAATGATTTCAATGACTTATTACAATGAATTCAATTTGACTTAATTCAAGGCTTTGGTGTCAGTTTAAACCGAGAATGCACCCTTACAATTCAATGTGATTTGAGTTTGATTACAAGTTCAACAATGTTGATGTAGACTGTGCACTGAAACGTTGAATTTTACAGATTCATTAACTTGAATGTAGTGATTTAGACTTTGCTTTGAAATACTGGAGTTTGCAGATTCATGAACTTGATTGTATTGAGTGAATTTGTTTGTTGAGGTAGAATGTCGATGTTGAAAACTTTGATTATTTGTTGTAGTGATGCAAATGCATGTGTTGATTATCCTTCCTTGGTGCTAGTCTGTTACAAGTGTTGTGCTTGCTTGCATTGAACTTTATGTGTGTGGTAAATGCGATAATTTATGTGTCACAACTAGACACAAATCATAAGTAACAACATGAAGCCATAAAACACATGCGCCATCAAACATACACAGTGTACCTTAGATCCCCTTATTCAATTTCGGGCGGATCTAGGACACAAACACCACAAATAATATGTCTTTATTGAGAATTGAGATCATCAACCTTTTATCTTTTACAACATTGCCATGAAAGCGTTCTCAAACAATGAGAATTTGACACTCACAAATTTGGAAGAAAATGTGTTCAAAAACCTAACTCAACCTCCTATATCAATGAGCTCTCTTTTGAAAAATCTATCACTTCAAAATTTTCAAAAAATAAAGCAGCCTTATACAATAATCCTCTTTCCTATTCACTCCTTATACCTTTCCTACAAATCACACTTTGTCTCCTTATTACTCCAAAAAAAAAAATATTTTACCAACTCGTTAATGACTTTTAACTTTGGAAAATTATGACCCTTTCAACTTTGACTACAACCCCCTTTTTTTAAATAAAAAAAACTGAAGAAAAAACCTCACCAAGTTTCCATTAGGCCACCTGGCTCACACTACTGGCTTGTTGATGGCTAGCTTCTTGCTGGCTTAGGCTGGCTGACTTCATGCTTGATAAAAATGGCGATGATGCTGGGAACCGAATTCGCTGGAATTTTCGCCATCTGATCGCGAGAATCTGTAGAAACGCACGGGTAGAAATCCGTTCTTGCTCAGGGCAGCGCCTGCGCATGTGTTTCCCATTGCATTTCTAGGCGGCTGTGTTCATTCCTCTATTCCCTGATCGGCCCAAGAACGATTCCTGCCGCATCCTGTTAGGATTTACTTAATTCTTGATTTATAATTCGCTCAGAAATCAGTCTGATTCACCATCTCCCGATCCTGATTTTCTTCATTCTTGATTTTCTTGATTCTTAATTTATTTTTCTCTTAGAAATCCGTCTGATTCATCATCCCCCGATCCTGATGCAAAAGCTGAGAGCCGATGCTTATCCCTGAACAGCAAAATCGCAGACGAGTGATCGAATTATGGAAATGTCAGACTCCTTGAAGAACTCAGATTCGAATTTGTGCAGACAACTCTCTAGGAAATTAATTATTGAATGGAGAATGCATTGCAGGTTGAATGGGCTTTGAATGGATATGAATGGCACTGGTGTGAATGCAGGGGAAGGAGTTTGGTAAGGGACTTTGTCAATGAAAAAAATTGTAAGTTTATCGAGTCATTGAGATTGCAGCGAACAAGTTATATCAGTGTAAATGTATATTCAACGATAAGCGAATAATTTTGTGATCAAGTCCACAAATGTGCCTAACTATAAGCGAGTGGACTTCCAGAAAAAAAAAATGGTTTTTGTGGCAGTTCTATTCTTGAAACTGGAAGGTTCCTTCCCGGTGGTGGCGCAGCGAGATCTCTTAGAGTTTACTAGTATGAACGATTAACTTGACTGCATACACTGATTCATCTTCGAAATTGGTGGCTCTCAATTTTAAATAATGGCAGAAGTTCCCTTAAGACCTTCATGGCCTGCATGCTGATAGGAGACATCCTCGACCTCCAATGAAGTGGGTTCGAAGATGGGCTCAAGCTTCTGTTTGATTCTGCCTCCCCTCATAAGCATGGCACCCAATACAGTTGCACACTTCCTCTTTTTGCATTTCTACTGTGCTTCCTTTGCAGAATTACGTGAATCCCCAGTCTCTGAATCTTGGGTTCCTTGCAACTACATCCAGAAAATCAACTAGATGCTGATTGTCAGCGTTAATGAATTTTGGCCAACAACGCTTTCAATATTACACATTTTTTAATGCTTTCAATATTACGATTAATAAAAAATTCCATCCAACTTTGCATTAAATTTCAGGGAGGGCGTATGTTCCAGCATCAAAAAATCATAATCAATTTGCAGATTAAAATCTGAAATCACAAAACTGGGAAATTTCATACCAATTATTCACTTGATCAAATCAAAAGAATTTTCTAAAAACCTGTAGAGCTGGAATCCTATCCTCAAATCCACTGTTGGAACCTCCTTCTCAAATCAACTGCAGCATTACCATACCTCTGATACCACAATAATGGCAGAAGTGTGCTCAGACAAATAATTTTATTAATTAGAAAATAATTACATAATTGATTTGCAAGAGCTTACACCCGAACTACCAAACACTCTTGCAGTGAGCTATTTATAAGCTCCATGTCCTAACTACCTCTAATTATGGATCACTAACTACCTCTAATTATGGATCACTTATTAAATAAGAAGTGTCCATTTACATTAAATGCTATTCAAACCAACTAGCTAACTAATCTCCTAAAATAGAGCCTAAGATACTACACATTTGGAGAGTCATATCTTGTTACAACAATATACTAATTTCTAATTGTCTCCATTAATTAATTAATCATTCTAGAATAATAATTATAATAAATTTCTTAATTAATAATTATTTTTTAATTTTATTTGTTTTATGAGAGAGGCTAACAATAACTCCATATTGTTATTTTTAAAATAATATAATTTTAATTGATATAAAATTTATATAATTTTCCCAAGGTTAGCTCAATCGTAAATCAAGTGCTCGCCAATGGATGTCAAGGGTCGAATCCCGAAAGCTTCTTGGGTTAGGTCAGTAAATAGGCCGAGGGGTGTTGATGCCCTTTGGGTGGCATCCACTCAGAGATTTAAACCACTAGACGTACGGGCTACCCACTGACCAGGGTATCCGTGAACCAACAAGTGAAAAAAAAAAATTATATATATAATTCATTTTCAATGTTTCAAATAATTTACAGCTGGTTAATCTAACTTAAAAAAAAAAGTGAGTATCAATATAATATTATGATTTGGCATGTGTGTATATATTTCAGTAAATATAATAATATAATATATTGCGTGCTGTGAAAAAGGGAAAGCAACATACACTAGTTTGGATATTTCAGAAAACAGTTACGGAATATATATATTATATATATATGAGTGGCGGGGAGAAGGGGAAACACAGATACATTGGTTTGGGTATTTCAGCTCAAGCCAACGATTATGAAGAAGAAATGCAAGGAGAATAAAAGGGGTTTTTGAGCGTAAGCTCATCTTGTAGGGATATTTCTTTAATTACGGTTTTAAGTTTCACAAGGATTAGGTAGAAATTTCGAGGTAGAGTGGGTATAAGGGAGAAATATTATATTAATAATTTCAGATAATTTTATAATGGTGTATGGATAACCATGGGTTGCAAAATAAAATAAAAAATATCATTAATTCCATAGGGTTGCTTTGAGATCAAAATATATACATGTTCTCATAGCATTCCTCAAAATTTCAGCATTACACATTAGGATATACCAAATTTTTGCATTACAACATACCATTCGTGCTACTGAAATTTGGAGGTGGTAACAAAAACATTTTGCACAATGCACAAATCGTTTCGTCTGTACTTTCATCAAAATCTACTCGGATTGCGAATCTAATGACTTGAAATAAATCAAAGCGAATATTATTCGGATTGCGATATCGTTCTTCGGATTATTCCTACCATGTGGCGAAAGACCAGAATTTTGTATTTGGAAGGCTTCAATGCAGCCTTTCTAATTCCGTACTTTCAAATCTTTTTCCACTATATTAATAATATTGTAAAAGACCAGAATTTTGTATTTGGAAGGCTTCAATGCAGTGTTTCTAATTCCGTACTTTCAAATCTTTTTCCACTATATTAATAATATTGTAGGACATTATTACCATGTTTGTTGTTATTAACCAGCCGACTATAACAAAACAAAAATGAACAAATTAGTTATGAATCTTAACATAAGCGTGAATCCGTGAACAATGGAATCATCCTAACATATTTTGGATCTGCAGGATGTGTTGTGTTTGACATTCTGCATAGATTTTTAATTTAATATGTATTTGCACGTTGTCTATTCTTTATTTTGTTTCATTAGTTTACCATTAACCATTACAATGTATATGTATTTGCATATATTACTATGTTTTAGTCTTGTTTATTCAGGATAGAGTATGCTTTACTTTTACAGCTTAGTATATTTAATTCATACAGCTTAGTATATTTAATTCATAGCATAGTTAAAGAATTAAAATATGATTAATATTTTTGTTTTTAATTAGTTTTTAGAGAGTGAAATTTGACTTTCATTTGATCAATATTTATTGAAATTTTATAATAACTTTTTTGATATATTTGTTGGAGGATGGATTTCATCAACTCCACATTATAAAAATAAATCATATTTATGTATTCATTTACAACAAAATATCAAAACTTGATATATGTCAAATGGTTGAAATTAAAAAAATAGTTTTATATAATTGTTATTAATGAAGTAATGGGAAGAGGATATGGACAAAACATAATATGCATAGTTGAGAGAAATATTTACTCCTTATACCAAGTGTAATGTGTAGAAGAAAGGGAGGGAGTTGATGTGAAAGTTGTCACCCTCTAGGTATTTCTTTCTAAGTAGTGACAAATATTGTCTCTTGTTCAGGTTAAAGGGGAATTTAATGGGATGATTTTATAGTGTTCCGAATAATCATTTAGGAACACTTTCAAAATTGATAGTTATCCCACTAGCATCCTTCAACTAGGAAGGCGTTAGATGGACTCAAAAATGTGGAATGCCCTTGGTGTGAAAGTCCCATGGGAAACTTCTTCTATAATGTAAACTCCCCCATACAATAAGAAAAACTAAACTACCATGAGCAGAGTACTATGACTAGAAATGAGACTATTAAACCCAATGCAAGGTGGCATAGTAGGGTACAAAACCATAACATAGAATTACAAAAGAAAAAAGAAGAAGATTACAATATCACATTTGAGCTCACTGAGTAAAGGGGCAAGTCACAACAACAAGGAAAAAGATCTAGTACAAGTGCATATAAGTTTAGGGCATGCCATGCCAACTGCGAGTAATAAGAGGTGGAGAGGGAAAAAATACTAACTAAACCCTCAAAGCTAAATGAGAGTAAATTTAACTAGAATGCATGACCAAGACTCTACTGTAATTGAGAAAGGGTGTCCATGTGATACAAACAATAAGTTAGGATAAGGACTATCTTAAAACCAACCCAACAATAATCCCAACAAAAAATTAACAAAACCCGCCATGATAAACCCCACAAAATTCAAGAGTGTGAATGCTAAGTGTGTTATACACATCACATCAAAAACTTCATACCTTTAAAGCATCATAAATAAAAGCCACAATACATAATTGTGAAAGTCCCACAAATCTTTCATATTAGAAGTTTATACACCATTCATAGAAACCTACAGTAAAAGAAATTAGAAAATCATGGGTTGGTTTATTGTTTAATAACCATACCTTATCTGACCAAAAAATTTATAAAAGGTGAGGAAACCATAAATTAGATAACTAAATGATATTAACCCCCAGAAGAATCTGTCTCATTAATGTAAAGTCCTATAATATTAAGTGCCTCCCAAATATTACAATCATGAAGTTTATCATAAGATAACTAGAAACTAGTAAAAAGCCATAAGTAATGCCGCTGGAGCAATTAAGCCAATTAATCGGCATAGCTTGGCAGGCACCCCATAAGCTCGGTCTCCTCCATGTAAGTTCATGTAAATAAATCATTCCAATGTTATTTATGGGTATCCATCTAGGCTAATAGAATTATATATGACATA
Organism: Pinus taeda; assembly: GCA_000404065.3. Classification (NCBI taxonomy): domain Eukaryota; kingdom Viridiplantae; phylum Streptophyta; class Pinopsida; order Pinales; family Pinaceae; genus Pinus; species Pinus taeda. The sequence goes on along the minus strand of APFE031311183.1, from coordinate 5,522 downwards.
ATTATGTTGTTAAACAAACCAACACAATGTCCAATCACTAGTGTCCTTTACAGGTAGACTATATTTTTAAATTGTGAAGCATCTAATCTTTTATGTAAGGTGTAATTGGGTTGGAATTTCAAAAAATATATATTTTTTTTCTTTTAATTAATGGTTTTCAAGTTTAGCCAATATTTTTCTAACATTGGACCATGCAAGGATATAAGAAACTAAAGGGGAGTATACATCATAATGGTTGTGTAGGGTAAGGAATAAGAAAGAGAGCTCAATAATTTATGTGGCTTTGTTGTAAAAAGCAATTTAAGTTGTGATTTTTTTTGTGCTTTGTGGTAATTGAGATGGCTTTGTTGTGAGATGGTTTATTTTTCTTTAAGTGTTGTGGTGGACTTTAGTCATGCTCTAGAAATGTCAAATTTGTTGTCAACTAGGTGAGTCCAAGAAGCACCAAATTTCATGCCTTGTGGGCACCTATGGACATGAGGTCAACCCTAAAATGCTTAGTTGTCCCTACTCTAGTGCCTTGTGGTACTTCTTCTGGACTTTTGTCCAGGTAATCCATTGTACCTTCTTAAGTTTATGTGTTCTCAGCATTTCCTCAAAAATCCAAATTTAGCTAGGGTTAGGGGTGCCTTAGAAATGATAAATTTCTTGTTAGCAAGGCACTCTAATACACAATCTCATCCAAAACGCTCTAATTCATGATGTGCACTCCATTGTACCTTTGGTCTTTGTTGTGCATTGTAGCTAGAGAAACACCAAAATTATATATTTTTGTAAACTACATAAAATTTTAAACTATAGTGTTTAAAAGAACTAAATATATCAATTGAGAAGTTCAAAAACCCTATCATAATTGTACTATGCTTAAATAAATCAATAAAACTATTTGATTATACAATCTAATATCTATAATTTAGTAGATATATATTAGATCAATATAAATAACATAACATTAATGAACATTAAATTTTTGGGTATTTGTATTTCCATATTAGCTAAGGCCAAGAATTCTATATTTGGAAGGGGTAAAGAAAGTGTTTTGGTTTCAGAATTTCAACCTATCTTTTAGGGTATTACTAATATTATCCAAGATTGTTACTTGTTCTTGATTATTATTGAAACAATAATAAACAAGTACTTGTGAATCTTTCAGATCAAATGTAAGTTTCACTAGTCATTATTGAAATCATTGTAATATATTTTCAATTGAGTTATTTAACATGGAAATCATCTTAATATATTTTCAATTTGATTATTTAATGCTTAATTTTATTTAATAATTTTAAAATATTTTTTATCGATATTATATATCTAGCTTATAATATAATATATTATTAATGTTTTTTTAAATCATTATTATGTATTTTACAACAAATAATTTACAATACAAGGTTTAGGTTTTCTTTTAATAGTATGTTTTAGATTTGTATTTAATTTATATTTAATTTTCCTACAGTAATAAAATTTTGATTGGTATTTTCGTTTTAATTCACTATAGAAGTAGGAGAATTTTTTTCTCCTCTTTTATTTATTTTTTATTTTATAATTATCTTAATGTTTTGTAGTTTTTATATTTTATTTTTGATTTGGAACCAGTATAACCATATAAATTGACTAACCCTCATAGGAATCAAGTTATAATAAATATTAAAACACTTGTTACATGGTACATCAATCCCATAATGATAACATAAAACACTAAATATACATTGAAACTTTTTTAGAGACAAAAAAAAAACTATTTAAATAATGGTTTTTTTTGCAAGAAACAATGTACTATTACAATAATTTATCTTCACCAATTTATAAGAGACACCAAGCCCCTAAATTTCATCAATTTGTAGGAACTTAGAGAAAAAACCAATCCTATTTGTTCATTTGTAGGGCATTAACCAACAAGAAACATGAATCTCCTCTTAAGTCTACACTCTAATATTTTCTTTTCTACTCTACTTTGTTTTTTTGAATTTTTCTAACACCTCATACACTCTTTCTTTTAACTAGAAATTTCCTTAGTACTTGTCATTTATTGGCTTATGACCACTACAAATTATTTCTTTTTTGAAAATCCACGGTGTGTTTAGTGAATTTATTTCTATTTACCTCTTCCATGAATACATAAGTAATTGCACATTATTTTAATTCAAATTATAATGGACTCAACCACGTTCTTAATCTATTAATGGATTTCTTGTGCTAAGGTTATTAATTCTACGTTATGGTTGATAAAAAGATTGTTTTATATACTCACATGCTTGAATTGAATCTTACCTTGGAACTTAACCCTATCCTTATTTTTATACTCCACAAAAGGCATGGCCGTCTACTTATTCATAACCATTGGATAATGGTGATAATACCACTCTCACGATACATCAAGGTTATAAGTGTTTGTCCATGACCGGTTAGGTATTCATGAATATATTGATGGTGTGGTAAATCACGAGCAAGGTGGTCTTGGACATCGTAAAATGAACTTCACATGGATGGTGAGTACTCCATACTTAAATGGTGAGGATTCACGCTTGTGGATCGAACTCTCGAATAATGTTTACACCAACTCTAATCTTGTCATTTGATCATGTTCCTCTTTATTCCACTCTTTTTGCCCACTGCAGTTTCTAATCTGTTAACTCCAATGGGGAATCATTAGAGATTTGAAAACGGTTATTTAGACATCGAATCGTGGCACTCTTCCCCTACTGAAACAAGGTAACCTCCTTATAGAAATGCTAGAGATGCTTCCTAACTTCTTTGGGTGTGTGAGTTCATCCTTTTTTTTCTATATTTCGTCCACCACATCTTGAGTGATGATTTGTGTGATTAACCTTTTGCATGTTATGGGTTGCTTCCTAACTTATGCAGGCGCATGTGACTCAGAGGGAAAAAGTCTTCTAAATTATTCCAAAAATTAAAAAAAAATCTACAGGCAAGGGAGTGGGGTCCTTTAGCCTGCAATTTCTATGTTTTTTTAGTTAAAAATAGGATAAGAGTAGAGAATAAAACATGCTATCTATATCACAGATAGATAAGCTGTAATAAAGCTTTTATGCCTTACATCATTATGAAAAAGCCTGCTTTTGTAATAGATAAGGTCTGAGAAGACCTATCCATTATTATTATAAAAATAAAGTGGCATCAAAGCTCGCAGGAGAGAGAGGGGCGGTGCCAGAAGAATTATCATTGAAACTTTTCTCTCGGTGTTCTAAAAAATCAACGATTTCCTGTTAATATGTATGCATGTATCCAATAGTTTATTCCACTGTGTATTGAAAGATTCGAATTGCATTATTAGAACCTATCACTGAATGCTCGACTCTGTCTCACGATACAATTTTTGTCCACATAAACCTCGGTCCGACACTTATAACGAATGAAATTTCTGCCTATCCCTTTTTCTGCCACGTTCACTGTACCAGAAGCAATGATCTTGAAACGGATTTCCTAAATTGGTAAACCCATTTTTTATGTGACTTTCATTTATCGCGAGGAGAGGAGATCGTGCACCATTGTTGCGGAAGGTTCTCTTGCTACTAATGTAAGGCTCGACGCTTCAAAACTGTGTGATTGTAATGCTATTCCTCATTAAGGGCCAATAACATTATAAAATAATTCTTTTAAGAATTACTGCACAGACAGTATAAAGCTGCCAATAGAGAATTTGGATATATAATCCCTCCTTAAAACCTCCCATAGTATTTTGGCATAATTATTTTAAGAATTATCGCGAGAAGGGAATAAAGCCTCTCCTTGTCAATTAAGCAAAGTTTGTGGGTTTTAAGGAAAATAATGAAGTTGTCAGTTAATGACTGATACGCAGAGAGAAGAAGAAAGGGAAGCTGACTCGGACATTGAAGAACTTGATGTTAGATTAGGGAGATTTTCCCTAACGCTTGCACCCACGCCATCATTAGTGGTATCAGAGCCATCAACTGACATTGAATTGAATCTCAGGAGCAGGAAAAGGATGGCTTTTAGAGTTGGAAGAGGACGAGGACGTGGTGGAAGAGGACGACCTGTTGCGAATGCTGAAATAATGGAAACCATAGAAGAGCTGCGAGCTAGATTGGATGTGTTAACTTCAGACAGAAAAATAGATGATGGAGATGTCAGCGAACCCGAATTTGAAGCTACAGGAGAGGAGGAAGCTGTAAAGGTTACTCCTGAGATGAGGTTCTTTTAGTCAGTGTTGAAATCCACAGCCAGGCCAAAGACCGAGGTACCAGTATACCAAGAAGGACTGAATGTAGAAAAATTGATCGGCTGTATTAATAGCATGGAGAAATTATTCGATTATGAAGAAACGAAAGATGAGAAGAAAGTAAAGTTTGTTGTCACCAAATTAAAAGGCCATGCAGCGCTTTGGTGGGATGGTGTGCAAGTGGAAAGGAGGAGACTTAGTAAGCAGCCAATCAAGAATTGGAGCAGAATGGTAGAAAAGTTAAAAGGTAAGTTTTTGCCGAGTAATTATTAACAAACATTGTTTAGACAAATGCAAAATCTTAGACAGAGAGCTTTCACAGTAAAAGAATACATAGAAGAGTTTTATAAGGTGAGCATAAGAGTTGGAGAAGCCCAAGATACAGATGAGAAGGTGGCTAGATATATGAATGGCCTCAGGATGGACATTCAGGATGAGATAAGTTTGTTGTCTCCAAAAACAATAGAGGCAGCTTATCAGATAGCACTAAAAGTTGAAGAAAAACTCATGAGGAAGTACTCTGCGAGAGGGAGAGGGACTTTCAGGGGAAAAGGAAATCAAGGTGGTAGTGGAAAATCTACAACACCTAAAGAAGGAGCTAGCATTAGCTCAACCCAGCATGCACCCACAGGAGGTGATGCAAGGGGTAGAGGGAGCTTTTCTAGAGGAAGAGGAGGCAGAGGAAGAGGCACAGAAATAAGATGTTACAGATGTAATAAGCTGGGACATAGAGCTTTTGAGTGCCGAGAGAATGAAGAAACAAGGCAGAGGAATGCAATTGTTGCTCTAGTTGAGGGAGAGGCACCAGTGGCAGCAGTAACAGAAGAAGTAAATACACTAGAAAGAGGAGAATCTCTAGTAATTAATAAAGTCCTACTTAAACCAGCAAAGGAGATGGTTGAACCACCACAAAGGAAGACTTTATTCAGGACAGTGTGCAAAGTTCAAGGGAAATGTTGCCAGATGATCATTGATAGTGGCAACACTGATAATTTGATCTCTACAGAAGTAGTGGAGAAATTGAAGCTGAAGACAATGAGGCATCCAACACCTTACAAGGTGTCATGGTTGCCAAAGGGACATCAACTATTGGTAAATGAACAGTGTGAAGTGGAATTTCAAGTGGGAAAATATAAAGATAAAATTGTTTGTGATGTGATGCCTATGGATGTGTGTCACATATTGCTTGGAAGACCTTGGCAATATGACAGAGGAGCCATACATGATGGGAAGAGAAACACCTACAAGTTTGGAAAGGATGGTATCATATCTTTCATAAATCTTATCATATCTAGATGATTTCTCATTTTGAGTTGAGGAG
>APFE031311176.1:33112-79668 GCA_000404065.3 Pinus taeda | reverse complement strand
GTGTAGACTTAGATAGGCTTTGCCATGTAAAGAAAAGAAAATTTGATAAGGGTTTGCCAGTTTAGTGCACCCTAATAAAGAAGAAAAAATGCTAGGTTAAAGTAGGTAGGGTAGGTAGATGATGTTGCAAAATTATATGTGATGAATGATGACACTAAGTATGTTAATATTTTACTTTCATCACAAGGCCAAGGCATACAACACATTGAAAGCATCTCAAGCAAAGAAAAGTCAGAATAATTAACTCCCCTTCTCATTTTCCTTAATTATTCACTAATTTCCCCTAAGTGCTAACGTATTTCTTAAACTGGAGGGGCTCAAAGCATTTCTCTGACTTTTGAAGGGATCGGACCCTCAGCCCAATAATTTAAAAGCCTAAGTACTTAAAAATCATTCATGAATCATTCATTCACTTCACAAGTCTTTTCCTAAGTAAAATCCTATTTTACTTAGGAAAATTTCATATATTTCTCATAAAAAAACCCTTTTTTTCATTTAAGCCTAAGTTAAATACACAAATCAAATGTTTTTACACTTAGTGTTTCTTCATTTCATCATCATATTAATTTTTAACTGATATTATATAAATCCTTGATAATGTTTACCCTTTCCCGTATTATGTAAATATGAAAAACCCCAAATTTCTATATATCTCGCCCCTGGTTAATTATAATCATAAAGAATCCGTAATCGGGATTAATTAGTTAATCTGTAACTAATTAACAGCCCATAAATCCTCCCGCCGCATTAGTATGGGATTAATTAACCCTTATGGTTAACTAATAACTTTCCCCGACCTATCCTGCCACCCTCGATATAATTAATTAACTCTTTAATGTATCGGGCCCGCTCCATTATAAACCCGTAATCTCATATCGCACCTTCCATCAACCGTCTGATCACGTCCTCCAGATCTGACGACCATTATGAATATCGCGCGACCCTTTCTGACCGCATGTTAGCACGCGATCACAAAGCAGTTTTGCACAGTGCCTCTGCCACGTGTTGAAAGATCGGTGGAATCGCTGGCTCCAGGTTTATTATCGCCCGCCCCCAAAAGCAGTGCAATATGAAACTGCTTACTGCCCTCCCGCATACGATAAAAACGCCATGTCACTCGCCACTGACATCATCCGTTTGTAAACCAAAAAACCCTACCAACCCTTGACTTTGTAAATAAAATAAACAAGTCGTTTTCGTTGTTTTGTACTGTAAACCTGCGCGCCCATGCAAAAGAACGTCAAGGTCAATAGTTCGAAGTTTTCAGCTACCAACCTGCTCAAAAAACTCTCAGCCAACATAGCCTAGAGCCTTTTAGCCACTACCAGTACCTGTTATTTCACTGTTCATTCCCCGAACACAGGTATTTATCCAATTCCCAAAAAAGCCATGCAAGTTCTAGTTTTCGATTGTAATTTGATAGAAAAGGATCCAAATTCATTACAATTCAGTCTTTGTTTTCATATAAGTTCCCAGACCCTCTGTTTTGCTCATTTTTCAAAGAAAACTTAAATTCCCTTTCTGAATCCACAAGAACCAGAAATGGAAACCTTGGTGGCTTTGAATGTTGCACCTATAAATGCTCCTCATAAAGATTTGGACTACCTACCTTTGGCAGACCAGGACTTCCAAATAAAAGACCTTGCCACTGATAAAAATCACTTCAAAGTCTTTTTCCAAAGTAGAGATAATTATTTGAATGGCTTTGATGTTCTGGGACTGTGGGAATCCAATCTTCCTATGTACTTTCTCCCCTCAGTCCATGTTTTTCCTGATATAATTCATCAATGCCATGCCAATTATGACCCTAACGGCAGAGCAGTTATGTCTCCTAGCCAAACAATCATTTTCCTAATAACTGTTGAATCCATAAATGAGATGTTGCAATTTCAGTCCAGTCAAGCCCTCACTCCCCTTTCCATTGGAGATTTACTTGAGAAATCAACTAAATTATCCCAATCAGAGTTGAATCTCCTCTGTCAGACTTTCATGTTGCCTAAACATCAGCCTAAGGGCCCATCTCCTTATCTGCAAACTTTCTTCACAGATATGGGAAGACTCATTGTTGATATCATATCTTTGATTATAGGATTCAACACTAGTGAGTTTGTTGATGAGTTAACCCTAGTGTTGTTGTCAATCTTCACTCCTGGACAACCCCCTGCTGTTAAGTATGATTATGCCTCATTTATTTCTAATAAGATTCATGACCAGTTCTTGAGACTGGAAAATGAAGGAGTTTTCAAGTATTACACCTTCATTTATCATCTCATGTTGTATTATTAGTCAAAAAACTTCCCTTTTCCTGTCATGAAACTTGACACCAAAGGTAATCCAAGGTTTGTTTTTTTTTGTAGTTCCATCTTCCATGATTCCCCTGGTTCCCCTTACACCTATAATTAGTTCATTGATCAGTTTGTTCATCCAGAAACTACCTTATTGACAGGGATTTCCCCTCCCAGGATCAGGGGTGACATTAAGAGAATCCTGCAGCTCTCCAAGCAGTACAACATAGGTGATTGGTATCTATACAAGAACCATATAAAAATCAGGATATATGGGTGTGAGCTCTGCCCTTTCAAGTTACCAAACTACGTTCCAATGAGACTGTTTGCATTGGAATATTTCAGACAAATGATAAATTCAGACTTGGTCCATTTTCGTAAAGCCAAAAAGAAAGCTCAACTCAGAATCAAAAATCAGCTAGGCCCTTTTGTCTGCAACACTAGGGAATCATGGAGAGAAGCATAAAGAATTTTAGAAGATCACCTTAAGTTACACAAGAGTTTTGGTTGGATGCCATATGACCCTCATAGCTTCATATGTGATATAAGAATGAAGAATAGGCTGTCACCATATATACATCATAGAATCCCGGAGATTGAACAATTTGCCAATATGGATGAATGGAAGGAAGGGACCCTAGTAGAAACTGATAGTGAATAGGTCAATATAGAAAATGTTATGAGGGATCTTGAGAAAACACTTGACCTGGATTCTTTTAGGCAAGTATGATTTGAGCCTCCTCAAAGGTCAGGGGTTAATGTCTCTACATCTGAAACCTCGCAGCAGCATTCACAAGATACCAGCACACCAGTTACAGGAACATCCAAGGGAAAGGGACCAGAGACCAACACTCAAGCCACAGAACAATCTATAGTGTCTAAGTAGCCTAAAACTTCTAAGGAACAGGCCCAAATGCAAGCTCCTCCAGCTTAGGGCAATGAGGGAGAACCCCCAATCCTGCAGACTCCTCTGAATGAGGAAAAGAATAAAAAGAGAGACAGGGAAGTAGCTACCCCTGCCAGTGGACCCTCAAAACAACCTAGTGCTAAAAGGCATAGGTTAAATCCTTTTTCAGAGGAGGAATTTATTGAAGAGACTACCGATATTCAAAGGAAAGAAGGAGTAGATATTCATCAAACTTTCCCAGTAGGCGGGACATCTACTGGCTCACAGATATAGGAGCTAGAGAGACAACAAAGTGCATAAATATCATCTTTCAGACTACCAGGGAAGGACACTTTAGATATCAAAAAGAAGTTTATAGAAATAAAAGCTAGAAATGATACACTGACGATCCAAGTTTACATTCAGTATTTTAAAATGGCTCCCACTAATCAAAACAGATTGATATCAGCCTATGACATCAAAGAAGGAAAAATGATAATGAGTTACTTCAAACTTAAAGTGCAACAACCTCAATCAACAGCAGATTATCTCAGAACCAATTTTGAGGTCATGGCAAAGGACATTCATCCTTTGGACCAAATTGAATTTCACAAATAAACAGGGGAGATAATCTATTCTACATTGACTAGTAAGGCCATGATGGCCCATAGACTGGAAAATTCCTTGAATAATAGAACTGCCCAACTACAGCTGGAGAAAGCCTCCTCACAGGGTAAAGACAATAGAATAAAATCTTTAGAAGAATTGATCATTGGGTTGGGTCATGATCCTCAAGATGTGAAGGCTGCAGAAGCCTTAATTAAAAAGAAAGATGAAGACATAGCTGCCTTAAAAAAGCAGCTAAAGTTGTCTCCTTCAAGACATCCACAGACTACTGAGATCATAAAGCAAAAGTCTGAAGAAGAGCTAATAGAATTACTCTTAAAACTTAATGAAAGACTGATTGAGACAAAGCAAGAATTAGAAAAATCATTGAAGGACAAGTAGGGAGAATCAACCTCTCAGCCTCCCAATGTGATACCAGTAGTCTCAACTGCAGTCCCTTCAACCCTTGGAATAGCTCTGGCACCAAACATTCCAGTAGCCACAACAAAGGCGGTCACAGGTACAACAAAAGCAGGAACAACAGGAACAACACAGGAAAATACTTCAAATTTGAGCATAGAGGAATTGATTAGATCAATGGAGGAGATGAAACTCCAAGTTTCAGAGTTACAAAAGGTAAAAGAACAATATGTTACCTTAGAACAGAGGTATGATCTTTCAAAGATAAATGTTGTAGAAAAGACAAGGGAAATTAAAGCATTAGAAAACAAGGTAAAATCATTAGAAAAAGATCTCACAATTGACAAGCCCTTGGCATATATTAGAAATATTCTTTGTGCCAACATCACTCAGTCAATAAATGATGTTTGGCCATCGATACAGATAATTTTTGAGCAGATTGATTTGGTGAAGGCAACTTGAGAAGAGATTCAGAGAACGAGAGCAAAATTAAGAAAGATGCCTGAGGAAGCTACCAGGCTCATAATTTTTTTTAATAATAAGAATAAGTACCAGCTTGAAGAACTGGGCATTGAAGACAAAACAGGGACTATTCTGGAAATCAAAAGGGTATTAAGTAAAAGGTCTCTGATGCAAAATCTAGAAAGAAGATTCCAGGATATATAGGAGGAAATTAATGCTTTTATGGAGAAATTTGGTATTTTGCAGAACAAAGGACTAACCAGTGCTTTAGTTATTAATGACAAATTAATGAGGCATATAGATTATGTGGACAAATTGAATCAATATGTAGGCAATCAGGCAAGTTCATCAACTAGCACATCAACACCAAAGGCACTGCCTACAGGCAGAGTTCTCTATGACAATCTAGAGAACCTCTTCTATGTTGAGCATGAGCTAAAGAATTTGTTTCCAGTCCATCCTACTTTTTCAGGTACACCGAAACTGATGAAATCCTCAGAAAACTTCAAAAAACCAGAATACCACAGCCAAAATGGTGGGAAGAAATATTAGAAATTTTGTAACTAGTCCTTGGTAAAAAAGTAAATTTTGGTTTTTACTACAGTCAACGATGGTAAAGAGGATAAACAGAGATCAAACAGGTAAAGAGTATCACAATAAGTTAAAGTGTACCAGTAAGAAGTTAAAAAGCAGAGAAACCAGCACAAAATTACATCAAAGACAACAAGATGCCAAATCATAGGGCCTAACTCTAGCACATTGCCAAGAATAGGGACAGCAATCCATCCGTTTGCCGCTATCTGTTATCTACGAGACCATCTGTCTCTATTTTCATGTAACATATGGTTAGTCATCCTAGAATATATCTCAATTTGTTATGAGATATTTTATTGAAATTTTTTTTTACAAATACTCCCTCATTTAGACTATTGAGGGTGGATTCTTAGACATTGCTGTAAAACTAATTATTTGGAATAAAGTGTTGTTGGACAAATCTTGCATGGCTGGTTGGATGAAGAATTAATAGAAAGGACTTTTTACAGGATTCATGTGTAATACACCGGACAAATAAGTATTTTATAACTCATATGTTATTGTTCTCTTGTTTAAATATTTCAATTATGTTTCATATCTGAATATTGAAACGAAAAAGCTTAATTCAGACAGTGCTTCAATGCAATCTGTTTTCAATCGTTTTTATTCTTAATGTTTTCTTCTAAACTGACATAAGCAGTGAATTATTAATTGCTCTTGTTTCCTAATTTACTCATTTTGATCATTTATCAAAGAATTCTTAATTGCTCTTTATTGGTGATCATTCAAGTTTTCTTCTCTTAAAACATGTTGAAGGATTCTTAATTTCCCTTCATCCATTTTAAGTCCATCCCATCCTATCAAGTTATCATTTGCTCCTTGTTTTAGCTATCTTGCCCTGTGAAGTCATCCTTTGCTGAGAAACCAAGTCCAGTTGAACCATTTTTGACTCCATTAACCCAATGGCCTGAAATATTCAGTTCTTACCCTCTGCTATTGAATTTCACCACCAAACCCAGTCAAAATCCCAAATCTTTCATAACTATCCTAAAACCTTATAAAACAAAGCCAAACCTTAAATAGAGATCCCTCCCTAGGTATAGATTGGCTAGATTATGTACCCAAAGTTGGTTTGTGGTTACCTCGGACCCCTTTCCTCTTCTTTCAACTTTTAAGAAAATCTGAGTGATAACAGGACTCATCAATCAAATGGACATTGGAGGCCAAACAATCCTTTGAAGCTATTAAGGAAGCTTTAGCTAAGACTCCAATCCTGATTAGTCCTGACTTTAATAAATATTTTATCATTTTTTCTTTTGCTTCAGAACACATGATTGCTACAGTCTTGCTGCAAAAGAACAATCAAGGATATGAACAACCAATAGCATTCTTTAGTAAATCCTTAAGAGATGCCACACTCAAATACAATGTCATGGAAAAATAGGCTTTATCTTTGGTTACAGCTATCAAAGATTTCAGAGTATACTCTCTGTACTATCACATTATTGCTTATGTTACAAACTCTGTAGTTAAGGACATTTTGACTCAAAATGAGCCTGAAGGAAAAAGAGGCAAATGGATTTCCACAATATTGGAATATGACATAGATATAAAACCCACCAAGCTCATCAAAGGCCAAGGTTTAGCCAAACTCATGGCTGAATCAAACTGCCAAGCCCTTGATATCAACTTCATTAGTGCCTTTGATGATTAGGAGGAGATAGCGACTCCATTGATCAGTGAACATTTTACTAATTCACCATGGTATGCAGATATTACATTTGTATTACTAAACTTACAAGCTCCTCTTAGACTGACAAGAACTAAAGCTAGACTCTTAAAAATGAAATCATTGAGATATTGTGTTGTAGCTAATGCATTGTTTTGGAAGGACAGTAGTGGTATTCTCTTAACATGTTTATTAAAAGATAAAGCTGAAAAGATTTTGCAAGAGTTTCATGCAGGGGACTGTGGAGGGCACTTGTACTGGAAGAGTACTGCTGAAAGATTTTGAGGGTTGGTTTCTACTGGCCTACCTTGTTTGCATATGTCAAAAAACATGTGACCTCCTGTCATAAATGCCAGACTTTTGAGGGAAAGAAGAAACTGCTACCCTTGCCTCTTAAACCAATTTCCACTAAGATGTCATTTCAGCAATGGGGGTTAGACTTCATTGGAGAAATACAACCCTCATCCTCAGCTCAGGATAAGTGGATTCTAATAGCCACAGACTATTTTACCAAATGGATAGAGGCCATACCTTCTAAGTAAGCCACAGACACTGCCATAATTACCTTCCTAGAGAGTAATATCCTTTCAAGATTTGGATGTCCCCAGAAGCTCATTACTGATAATGCAACAACCTTTAAATCCAAAAGAATGATAGATTTTTGTAACAAATACCATATCACCCTTGGCCATTCCACAGCCTATTACCCTCAAGGTAATGGATTGGCAGAGTCATCCAACAAAATCCTAGTCAATATTATTAAAGAGTTACTAGAGGATAACAAAAAGACATGGCACAAGAAGTTAGTCAATGCCTTATGGGCAGATAGACTGACTACTAAGAAGTCCATTGGAACATCACCCTATCAGCTGGTTTATGGGATGGATGTAGTTTTCCCATCATCTTTGGGAGTGCCAGTCATGAAGATCCTTTAGGAATCACAGGTGGAACCTAATGATATAGAAGAATAAATCGGACCATACACCTGTAGTAGACCAGAGAAGAAGTGTATGTAAAATCATAGATAATCCAGGAAAAGATTAAGAAAGTCTTTGATAAAAAGACTAAAGCAGATGATTTTCACATAGGAGACAAAGTCCTTAAGTGGGATTCAAGGAGAGAAGATAAAGGCAAGCATGGAAAATTTGATTTTCTATGGCAAGGGTCTTATGTCATTTTTGGCTACAGAGGCAACAATGCCTTTTTCTTAAAAAACATAGATGGATCAGATCTACCAGGAGGACCTGTTAATGGTAGGATGCTGAAGCATTACTTTTCTACTGACTTACAATAGTTCATTCTACTTTGCATCATTATACATAACACTATAGAGTGTAGATTGGATTGGATAGTAATCCCTTGAAGTTGAAGCCCGAAGAGAAGGCCCTAAGCTTTGAAAGATTTACTATCATAACTATCAATAATGCAGATTCACAGAAGGACACTTTGCAAGGTAACTTCAACCACAATTCAAAGGCTACTGATCTTTAGAGTTCTGGACATTTCACTAGGAAATTCCATCCGCATGTGGAGCCACTATTAGAGTCCTATAGTGATAGGATTCATAATTTTGAATTGGCTAAGGTTAAGCCTTGTAATATTGTACATACCTTTTCTTTCTACAAATGTTTTCCATATTAAAAAATTAAAAAATGTAAAGAGGGTATGTCCTAAAAAAACATCAAAAGACAAAAAGAATAAGAGAATATAAAAAAAAATGAAAATATATGAACCCCAAACACAAAAATAGATCATGAAAGTGTGCAAGTCTAAATGCCACTACTATTTTACTTCTTTACTGTCTTAAATAATGGTTGTGTGCCACTTGTCGTACATGCCACAACCCGTGGTAGTCAGAAAACTTAATCTTGACTATTTCATGCTTTGAATTTTATGTTTATAATTAGAGAATAAAATCTGACCAAACAACTTAATCTTGGCAAATCATTAGATAGGTAGAGAAAATAAAATGAGCTCGTCAGTTTAAACTAAGCCCTTGGATGATATAAGGTTAGAAGTAGATAGTTTATTTTATAAAAGAAAATAAAATGATAAGAGTCTTCTAGCCTAAATGCACCCAAATAAATGAAGAAAAAATGTTAGGGTAAGTAATGGGTAAGTAGAAGAAAGGTTGCTGAAGTATAAAGTTCATTGGACAAGAGCACATTTATCATGCTTAATCATATATTTCAAATGTGTATGAGCAGTTAAAAAGGCAAAAACAATGGTTTATGAGTTGATTTAATTAACTCCCCCTCATTCATTTCATCCCTAGACTTACTAATTTCCCCATTTACAAGTATGTTCTAGTACTAAAACTCCTTCAAGTCATAAAGGCTCAGAGCATTTCTTTGACTTTTGGTGGGACTGGACCCTCGACTTAATGACTTATGGACATCAGGTATTATAATTCCCTTCATAGAATTCATTTCCATTCATTACCACAATAAAACCCCTTTTCCTAAGGTTAAACTCTATTTGCCTATGAAAAGTAACCAACCACATGTTAAATTCCATTTCATTCAAAATACGCACAAAAATATTTTTATCCTAAGTATAAAGTGTATGTGAATAAAATGCACAAATATTACATTTATGCTTAGTGGTATGTTCACTCCTCTCATTTCATTTCATATTAATTCTAAACAGAATAAAATAGCTCCCTATATTTGTTTTTCCATATATAAATAAATCCCTTATGTAATACCCCAGCCCTTAGTTTAGCTATAAACTATACTTTTACCCCATATCCCCAACAAAACCCTCTTAACTCACCAATTTTTGGTAAAGTTAAGTTAATCCCGTCATTAAACCTCGTCTAATCAATTAATCCCATGATTAACTCCTAAATAATCCCAAACCGCTAACGATTAAAGCCCCATCCCCCCCGAAACCTTTTTCCATTTCATCCATGCACATCTATCACCCGATTCCCGTTTGATCGTCAGTGCCCAAATCCAATGGTCCACAGCCATATCGGGTTCACCCGATGTTCAACCTTTACCCACCCGATAAATTGGTTTTGCCTGGGCCCCCATCTGCTATGTGTTAATCGCTAACATAGATCAGGTGACCTCTCCAAAACTCTGCCTCCTCCATAAAAGAAGTGTGATGGCTCGGGAAACCACCTCCCTACCCAACCCGAAAAATTGCCCACTGTTCATTTGTAGTTTACCTGCCAAAAAGTGACTGTTGTTCAATAAAAAGGCCGAGAATCCCTATTTCACATTTTTCACTCATTTTCTTTGTGAACCTTTACAAACCATTGCGACACCTGCAAACACTGAAATTGCCAATTGATCTCAAATTTCACTCCTGAAGAAGTTGCACTGACCCCAATCAACCTCTCAGATCGTACCAAAGCCATTCAAACTTCTACAGTTGTCGAGAACATCGAGTTTGAAGTTAATTCACCCAAATTTCTAGGTATTTTGAAAACAAGTTACTAGAAACCCTTTCAAATTTGAAAACATTCAGTCTTTAAAGTGTTTTAATTAAGTAAAATTAATTGAAAATACTTTAAATTTAAAGTGCATACCCAAACCCTTTTGAAATTTTCTGAATTGCCTTCAAACCTCTGATATAAACCTGTATTACGAAATTAAAATCCATAAGAACTGAATTATGGCTGCCCCCATCGCCATGGATGTCAAACCTATGACAACCCCCCATTTGGACATTGACCACCTTCTCCTGGCGGATAAGGATTTTCAAATCAAAGATACAAGTACCTATACACTCTTCCTCAAATTTCATTGTTTAAGTAAAGCCATATATTTAAACCATGCTGATGACATTGGCCTTTGGGACTCCAATTGGCCCAAATACCAGTTTCCACAAGTACATATCTTTCCTAAGATTTTCCATATGTGCCATGCCTATTACATTCCCAGCCAGAGAGCTATAATGTCCCTTGACCAAAAAGTCTTGTTTACTGTCACAACTGAATCAATCAATGAAATGTTGCAAGTCCAACCAGGTCCAAACCTGACCCCACTCTCCATTGGGGATTTGTTAGACCAGTAGACCAAATTGAGTCCATATAGACTGGCCCAAATATTAAAAACTTTCATTTTAGAAGAGCAGGACATTCCTAAAGATGCCCCTCCATATCTTTTTTCCATTTTCTCTGATAGGGGCAAGCAAATTGTAACCATGATCTCATGTATTCTAGGCTATACCACAGATGAATTTGTTGATGAGTTAATGCTGGCCTTCATGTCCATTTTAATCCCAGGAAAGCCTCCCTACTTTGTACAATTATGCCCAGTTCATAGCTGAAAGGATGCATGAAAAATTTACCAGAATGCACAATGAGAGAGTAGTCAAGTACTCATCTATACTTTACCACATGTTCTTGTACTATCAGTCAGACATATTTCCCTTCACCATCCATAAGTTGGATACTAAAGGCCAACCCAGGTCAATTATATTTTGGACACCACTATTCCACAAGTATTCATCACCATACACCTACACAGACTTCATTGACTCTTTTGTCCATCCAGTCATGACCACGCTGAAAGGAAGCCCTCCACCCAAAATAAGTCAAGAAATCAAAAGAGTGCTGCAATTGTCCAAGCAAAGTAAGGTGGGTGATTGGTACCTTTACCAAAATCACACTAAAATAAGAATCTATGGTTGCTAGCTCACCCCATACAAATTGCCCAAATACCTCCCCATGAGGCTATTTGCTCTAGAGTATTATAGGTAGATAATGAACTCTGATAATGTCAACTTTGTCTCAGCCAAGAAAAGAACTCAATTCAAGGTCAAAAATCAGTTAAGCCATTTCATTTGCAATTCTAGAGAAGCAGGGGAGAAAGCAAATCAAATTCTGCAACAAATGAAGTTCTAAAATAGTTTCATGTGGAGGTATGGAGGTATGATCCTCAAGGGTTTATAACAAAACTAAGACAAAAGGTCAAATTGGGACCTTACATTCATCACCCCATACCAGAAATAGAAATATATGCCATCCAATCCGAGTGGTTCGAGAACACTCTCATAGATAGGGATAATACAAAGGTAGATGTTGAAAATACCTTGTTTGATCTAGAGAGACAACTTGATGAAAGTTCATTCTTGCAGGTACTAGAGCAACAAGGAACCATGAGTACCCCTACTATTTTGTAGACTCCTTAGAATGAGGAAAATAATCCCAAAAGAAAAAGAGAGGGAGCCTCCAGTTCAGGTATGGACACTTCCAATGTGCAGTATGAAGCTAGCCAGAGCAAAAGGCCTAGGCTCAATCTTGTTTCAGAACAGGAAGACACAAAAGGCTCAATACAAATAACTAATACTAAGTTAGACATGAGCAAGGGAACATCTCCGTATGGAGAAACGCAGGAGCCATCTACATCACAAACTCAAATGTTAGAAAGGCAGCTCAATGTAGAAGTCTCCTCATTTAACAAGCCTACTAATAGAGACAAAGACATTAAGAACAGGTTCAAGGAAAGTAAAATGAGAAATGAGAAACTGAAGGCACAATCCTATGCATAGTATCTCAAATTTAAACCCACCAATCAAACTAGGTTGATGTCACCTTTTGACATCAAGGAAGGAAAGATGCAAATGTCCTTCGTAAAGCCAACTGCACAACAACCAAAAACATCAGCAGATTTCAAGAAGATTGATTTTGAGGTAGTGGCAAGGGATATTCATCCCATTGACCAAATTGAATTTCACAAACAAGTTGGAGAAATGATTTAATCCACCCTTACAGGAAAAGCCATAGTTGCCCATCAGTTGCAGAATTCATTGAATAACATCTCAGCCCAGTATCAGTTGGAAAAAGCCTCCTCACAGGCCAAAGACACCAAAATCAAGTCTTTGGAAGACTTGGTAATTGAGTTGGGGCACGATCCCAAAGACATTAAGGCTACTAAACAACTAATCAAAAAGAAAAACGATGACATTGCAGCGCTTAAGAAGCAGTCGAAGATACCTTAACTACAGCACCCCCAGACGCAGGAAGTCTTGGAAAACCAAACAAGGCATGAAGAGTTGATGGACTTAGTCCTCAAACTAAATGATCAGTTGAGGGATACAGAAAAGGAATTGGATAGCTTAATCCAATTAAGGAAAACTGATCTTGGCACTACCTCGATGAATGTCATCCCAGCAGTCACCTCGACTGTTCCTTCCACATTGGCAGCCTCATTGGCTCCGACAACTCCAATGGCCACAACACAACCAGTTTCCACAGAATCTACATCAGCAGCAGGTACATCAGGGGATGAAGTAGCAAATTTGATTAGAGCTATGGAAGAAATGCCCATACAGACAACAAAGATGAATAAACTTAAAGAAAAGGTGATAAGCTTGGAAACTAATTACAAGCTTGCCAAAATCATGCACAAAGAAGAAGTGAAAAATGCTACCAGGTTGAGTGAAAGATTGAAAGCCTTGGAAAAAGACTTGACACTGAAAGAACCCCTGGGGCAAGCTAAGGAACAACTATGGGCCAATATTATTGACTCTACCAATGATATTTGGCCATCTATTCAGGTACCTTTTGAGCAAATAGATTTGATAAAGTTGGCTACAGAGGCCATCCAGAAAGTAAGAGAAGAATTAGGACAAATGCCAAAAGAGGCCACTAGAATTATCCAATTCCTTAACAGTAAGAATAAGTATGAACTTCAAGAATTAGAAATAGAAGACAGAACAGAGACAATTTTGGAGGTCAGAAAGGTCCTCTCCAAGAGGAACTTAATGAAGAATTTAGAGGATAAATGTCAGAACATGTAGATAGCCATTAACAAATTTATGACTAAGTTCCAAATTTTGAGAGAAAAGGGTTTACCCAATCCCCTAGTGATAAATGAAAAACTCATGACATAGGAGGATTACAACAAGAAAATCAGAGAGGTAGCCAAGGATCAAGTAAATACATCATCAATAAAAGCATTGCCAAGAGGTAAAGTACTCTACCAGACATTTGAAAACTTGTTTTACCTCTAGCATGAGGTAAAACACTTGTTTATCAATAAGCCTACTTTTGCTAAATACACCGATGTAGATGAAGTATATAGAAATATGTTAAAAATTCAGTTAACTGGTCCTGAAATATGGGAGAAATTAACTGATTTGCTATAGAAATATGCAGTAAAAAGGTTAATCTACAGTGAAAGTAAAATAACAGGGTAAAAGGATGAAGACAGATCAGTAGGGTCAAAGTGTATCAGATGAAAGCTTAAAGTAAATGAAGCTTCCAGTGTAAAACATCAAACAATAAAGCAACATAAAGGGCTAAAAATCAAAGCATAAATGCTAGCAGTACCAAAATAAAAGGGACAACATGAAACAGTTCAATAACTCTCTATCTTCTTGCAAGAAGATATTATTCTTTCCTAGATTAAATCTCAAATTAGTTTGAGATATTTTGTAATAAACATTTGTATAAATACTTCACAATTCGAAGTATGTAGGGTGGGTTCTATTAGACATTTATACAGACTTTTTGATCAAGAAGATCCAAAAGGTTATTGTATTAGTTGATGAGCCAGCAAGCTGGATTGATAAATAAAGATTAGACTTTTCCAAGGATTCATGTGTTGAGCGAATTTTAGACAAGTGTTTTCACGTGTTATTGTCATTTTTCTCAAAGTTATTCATAATCTTATATGTGTTTCTCAATATAAATGTTAGAACTGGAATAATATTTCAGAACTTGTTCAATTACACTCTGTCTTAACAGTTACGCATTTAAATGTTTTCTGTTGATGTCTAAATTAAAGAATTCTTAATTGCTCTTTGATTTAGATTGATTTCTTGAATATCTAGGTTAAAGGATTCTTAATTTCCCTTTGATTTTGATTACCTCTTCATTCGTCATCCATTATCCGGGTCTGAGAACCCTTAACTGCTCTCTCACCTCGAGTGAAACCCATTCACCCCTATGTCTCAAAGATTTGAAAAACACTCTGGTATCTTGCCCTTGGAACATCCCCTTTAGTGAGTTAATCCAATTTTGCTTCCTTATTATTTGACTCCATAGCCCAATGGTCTAAAAGAAATCAATTTATCCATCTGTCTAAGAGATCCCACCACCCAATTTCAAACAAAATCAAACACCCCCTAAACAATCATAACTAGCCTAAAAACATTTTAACTAAAACAAAGTTAAATTTTAAAGAGAGAGCCCTCTCTAAGCATCAAGAAGGCTAGGTCATGATCTCCAAAAGTGGTTTGTGGTTACCTTTCGGTTTTTCTTTCTTTTTACTTCAAAAGAATTATCAGAATGATAATAGGTTTATCCCATGAGATCCCACATTCATGCTTGGAATATGGCATGGGGGTAATTGACTGCAATAAATATTTGGTTCAGCGAATCTATGGTCGGGTGGAACGTGGAAGTCTTGAACTCGGTTGGTAGTTGTCTATGTTTAATAAAAGATAAGCTTCTCTTGCTTTGATAAGTAAATGTACTTGTTATTATGTGGCTTTAATGGTTGTTCTCTTATGGTTATTTATCTGGTTATATGTTGGTTATAAGCATGGTTTTATGACAGTTCTCGATCATGGATCTAGTCATGTTTTTACTTGTAAATGCATAAATAATGAATGTGAGACCTAATTGATGTTATGATAGCTAACGTGAGAAGGTAGAGACCCTTCATATTAAACCTTAGATAAATTTTCAGTCCATTATGTTTAGACTTGCATTCATGATCTCTAGGTGGCATATCCACCAAGTAATTGACAGAATGTTCCTGGTTCTATTTTTGGTTTACAAGGATTGTATTCGTGTCTTTTATGAGTCCTTGTAGTTTCTTAGCTTTATGGGCAGAGGCCAAACCCCATCCCTAGAAAGTAGCCTTAATTCTTGTAGTTGCTAGCACAACACTAGAAAAAAAGCCCACAATCACACTAATACAGGGCTATGGGAGCAACTGAGAACCCATAGTCGCATGGTAGCCTTGGCAAGGGAGCATCTGGGGCTCTAGGTCAGAGAAAAGATGCATTGTCTCAGGGGTTGGATACTTGGAGGGGTTGGGTTACTCTTGGAGGTCCTATGGCACCTGAGGGAAGTTAGTAAAGTCTTGTTGTGTCGATTCCAAATCCTTAAGGTCATCTAGGAGGTTGAGTCATGTCATAGTAATCCCTCATCTCATGTTCACCCCAAGTAAACTGGTGAAAGTGGGTAGATGTGAGAGGAGGTGACGTTACAAGGTGGTATGAAAGCAAGTTGCGCTCTCTTTGGGTCATATCTGATACCACAAGGTGGTATTAGAGTTAGTTTCACTCTCTTTGGGTAAGTCTGATGTTGTCAAGGTTATGGTTATAATGCATGGGATTGGGGTATACAGTTGGTATGATCATGCACAATGTTGTTGTGATGTTATGTTAGTATATGGATATGGTTATGATTATACATGTACATGCTAATGTGGATTGATCTTGTAGATGATATAAGACTCCCATGAACATCACTAAGGTATGGATTTTATTTTTTATATATTTGGTTTAATTGACATGGTATACTTGCAGGAAGAAGAGCATTCAAGATTATAAGAAAAATGGTAGACTAAAGTTCCCATGACTCTTCCTACAGATCAATTGGGTAGCAAGGAGAAGAGTATTCTCCTAGTATAACAAATACATTATGGAGATTAAGGGCAGAGATCAAAAGTTGCAAATAAGACAATGAAAGGTTGGTTGAGGCTTAGTAAAGACTTTCAATGACTCATGGGAACCAGGTAGAGGTTAATGCAACAATCCTTTAGAGCTTGGCATAGTTATAGAAACAGGGACTGCTGAGGATCAATCAAGAGTAGGAAGAGAAAACCAATGGATCCCATGATGGCAGGTTTCGTTCCAGAAATAGGTTGGATAGAGGGGACACAATTAGAGGTTGTAGATCCTTGGATACACTTGACAGGAGGAATGGTATGTATGTGCATCATTCTAGTTCCTCATCCAGGAGACATCATCACAGTCATCATTATCATCATCCTTGTAGGAGGGAGTATTTTCCTTAGGAGTTCAAGAAAGTCAAGACTCCTACATTTGATGGAGAAATGAAGAAGCTAAAAGATGCAGAGGCATGGTTGCTTGGAATGAAGAAATTCTTCAGATTTCATATTTATTCAGAGAACATGAAAGCTAAGATAGCCACTTTCAGTCTTAAAGGGAAGGTGAATATCTGGTGGGAGGATGTAAAGAATGTTAAGGTTATTCAGGAAGAAGACTTGATTTGGGATGAGTTTGATAGGCACTTCAGGAAAAAGTGCTTATCAGAGAGGTACTATGATCATAGATCTAAGGAGTTTTATGATCTATGGATGGGTTCTACGACATATGATGAGTATACTAGCAGATTCTTGGAATTGTTGAGGTATTTTCCATATCTCAAAGAAGAGAAGGCCAAGATTCATAGATTCATCAGTGGATTTCCAACAACATATAGAGACCTTATTGAGTTTGATGAGCCTAGATCGTTAGAGGAATCCATATGTAAATTGAAGCATTGTTAAGAGCGATCAAATTAAAAAGATGAGCCTAAATGTGACTTGAGGGAAATGAGAAAGTAAAAGGAAAATGACCACCGAAGTGGGGAAGACCTCAAGATGTAGGTGAGAAAGAAAATGTTTCTCCTTACAAGAATTTCAGTACAGTTGAGAAGGGACATGCGTCACAGCCTAAAGAGCAACAGACTACAGGTGATAATAGAGCACCATTGCAATCTTGGATATGTGGGGAAGATCACCGTAAGAAGGATTGTCCATTGTACTAGGGAGGTAGGCCTTAGGTCTATAGTGCTCAGGAGGCACAGAAAGTTGGGGATGTTAGTCATAATATTCCTTGGATTTATGTGGTTGTGGAAAATAGGCATGCAGATCACCATGCATCTATCATTCATATGGATGGTTAGCTTTGTGATCAAGTTATTTCTATTTTGAATTATCCTAGATCTAATTGTAGTTATGTTAATCCCGACCTGGTGGATAAGTGTGGCTTGAGAAAAGGAGTGCATGCAAAGTCTTGGTTGGTGCAATTGGCTACAAGTGCGAAGAAGAGATTTCATCATTGGGTAAGAGCTTGTGCATTTGGTTGAATGGTATACCTACAACAACACATTTGAATGTACTTCCATTGGGATCGTACATTATGCATTTGGGTATGGATTGGCTATATCTTCATATGACCAAAGTAGTTTTCTATGACAAGGCTATTGAGTGCCTGGATGATAATGGAGAGAAGAGAATCTTGGAGGGGAAGAAGAAGCCTACATTAGTGAGGATGATCATAGCTATGCAGGCTAAGCACTGTTCTAGGAAAGGGTGTGTGATGTTTGCAATTCATATTTCTAGTGACAAGGGTAAGGATGTTGAGGATGCAAAAATATTCAAGAGGTACCTTGTATTGCAGTTGTTTCAAGATGTGGTTCCAACAAAGATTCCAGAGTTTCCTCCACACATGGAAGAAAACTTTTCTATTGAGTTGGTACCAGGGGAAACACCAGCATCAAAGGAACCTTATAGGATGAGCACTCAAGAATAAGTAGAGTTAAAGTTGTAGCGGAAGGAAATGCTTGACAAAGGATACATTAGGCCAAGTGTATCACCTTGGGTGCACCAATATTATTCATGAGGAAGAAGGATGGTACTCTTAGATTGTGCATTGATTACATGCAATTGAACAAGGTGATGATCAAGAACAGGTACCCATTTCCGAGGATTGACGACTTGTTTGATTATTTGAAGGGAGAAACAGTGTTATCAAAGATATATCTGCGATCAGGATACCATCAGGTACAAATTAAAGAAGGGGACATCTACAAGACTGCCTTTAGGACTAGGTATGAGCATTATGAGTTTGTTGTAGTTCCATTTGGTTTGACCAATGCTCCTGCTACTTTTATGTGTTTGAAGAATATTGTGCTGCATCCTTATCTAGACAAGTTTTTTATTGTATTCATTAATGAAATCTTGATATTTTCTAAGAATGAGGAAGAGCACGTAGAGAATTTAGCAACAATGTTGAGATTTCTAAGAGAGCATCAATTGTATGCTAAGATTAACAAGTGCAGTTTCTTTCAAACATAAGTACACTACTCAGGACTTGTTGTTTCCAAGAATGACATAACACTAGACCCAAAAAAGATAAAGGCTATCATGGAGTGGGCAGCTCCTAGAAATGTGGAGGAAGTTAGATCATTCATGGGCTTAGCAAGTTACTAAAGGAGGTTCATCAGGAGATTCTCACGCATTGCATATCCTATTACATCATTACGGAGGAAAGGTAAGAAGTTTAATGGACAGAGGAGTGTGCAACCAGATTTGAGCAGTTGTTGACAAATGCTCCAGTGTTAAAGATTGGAAATCCAAATAAAGAGTTTGTAGTATGTACAAATGTTTGTGCTATAAATTTTTATGGTGCTAGACCCACGAACATTTAAGGGATCTCCTTGATATGAAGTCCCAACTAGATCTCACACCATTTTGAGTAGGAATCCCAACAGTGGGTAGTAATGTTATGCCTTAACTGTGAAAACACGTAGAGTGATGTATGATAACTTTGGGTGAAAGCAAGCATGTGACACTGTGGAGAGTCAAGTGCAATGCATGAATATTCCAACACATGAAGGGAAAAGGAAGTGCGCCCCTTGGAAGTTTGTAATAGTGCGCATCTTGAAAGGAATAGACAAGCGTAATAATATCACAAGCTAACATGGGGAATATTCCACAACTTAAAGTGATGAATTAACACAACAACACGTATTCAACAAGATTCATACAAATGAAAATGAAATATTTCATAAGCATAAGCTTAAGTTAAATAACGTACATTATAAATACAATACGAATAGTCCTACTATATCCACAACATATGCATGAAAGTGTGTTGGCTTTGATTTTATTATAAGTGAGAGTTCCATTCATACATACACCATTGATAGACCACTAGCCCCAATAACGGAACATTAAATTCAAGAAATCTTACTCCTCCAAAGATGTATACTTTCTCTACTCTACGGAGAAGCCAAGGTTCTTCATAATACTCCCAAGCTCCTTCTAAGCCTAAGCTAGTCAAAAGCTTGGATCACGAAAGCTCGTTACATGAGTTATGAGGTTCTATTTATAACAAGAGGGGGTGACCCTTCAACTCCCCTTTGTGACCGTTGGAATACCCTCACGACTCTTAAACTTATTCACAAAATGACTCATTACATTACATCAAGACTATTCACATTCCAACATTGACACTTGGAATTTCACTTACAACATAATTACAAATAATATTACATTTAACACTTGTACCCATGTAAGATAAAATAGGGTAGAAAAAACATGACAACCTAACAAGACACAACACTATGATGCTTAAGTTTGGGAAAACTCTAGCTCAACAACCTCCACTTGCTGCTTCTTGGTCACATATTGGTGCCAAGCTTTGTATTGTGTGATGATGTCCCCAAACTGCATGATGTTGTCTGGATGGAAGCAGACTCTAGCCTCCATAGCATCAGGGTACTATGACTTGGGGCCAGTCTTAACCTCTTTCTCAACCAAGGGAAACATTGTTCTGATATGAATAGGACCACCAATTTAGTTTTCATGTTTTGTCTGTTAAGCTCCAAATTGTCCTTTGTGGCACTTTGCTTCAGTTGCTCCAAATACTTTTCAATCTCTTGCCTAACTTGATGTTTGTGCTTAGCTTCGGTGAGTGAGCTAACTAATGGGATCTTGTGGTTTCTCACCATGAAATCCAAAGTATTGCACAACTATACATATGAGGCCTGAATGTTTCCAACGGATGAGGCGAGTTGCTTGTTGATCTGAATCAATATTCGAATCTTGCTTTCTCTAGCTCTACCTGCGGCTTCATCTTATTTACCAAAGTAAGCGGTGCCTCTTTGTATCACATTTTCAATTCTTGCATGGCAGTGATGATAGTTTGCACATTCCTAAGAGTCTTTAACAAATTCCTTGCTCTGCTGCTGCAAGCTATGAAATAGGACAACTGCCTTATGTACGATCTTTATCTCCTCATAGAGGTCTCGCATAGTTTCTCCAAGTGTTGATACTTCACCAAGTATCGCTACTCTCATTTCCTCCAAGTAGACCTCTTCGGAGACTGTGTTCTGTGCTGCTACATAAAGTTGTTCTATCTCTTGCCGGGTAGCATGTAATTTTTGTGCCAATCACTTATTCTTGGCCGTAAAATTTTGAGTGTTTAACCTCACTGCACCTACAAAAGCTAAGTTGCCCTCAGCAATGGCATTTGTATTCTTGTTGGTGTTTGCCACTATCACCCTTTCTCCCGTGAATGCAGGTGATGCATGATCATCCAAAAAAATCTTTTTTTCGCATTTGCACAATTCTCTCCTGAAGTTCATTATATGACAGATTGTACACATCCATTATTGGATCATCATCAAGGGGAATTATGTCCCCTTCCTCGCTCGAGACTAACTCTGTGGCTGGAGTTCGTGGAGACTGAATGATGTCCTATGGTGTACTAAGCATTAGATCAATATTTTCATCCCATAGCTCCAGTCCCAACTCCATGTTCGCAACTTCAATCAAATCTTTGACCAGCTGAGCAAGCTCCCAGTCCTACATATGTTCGCTCTCTCCCTCTGCTGCTACTTGGTTTTGATCTTTCTCTTTAACTTGAATCAGTGTTGTTGCTTCTGCCATTCTGCCTTGCCTTTCTTCTTCTTCCTACTTATGCTTCTCTTCCTGTTCTCTCCTTCTCCGTTCTCGTTCTTCCCTCAGTTCTTGTTTTTTTTTATGTGCCCTCAATTTTTCTTCTTGTAAGCTCTATTTTCTCTTTTCCTCCGCTATTCTATCTGTATCTCCTGCTTCCTCTTTTCTTCCGTTGCCAAAGTTGTTGCATAAGGATTGAATTCGCTTTCACTCTGCAGCTCTGTTCTCCCTCTTTTCTGTCAGCAACCTTTCTCTTTCCCTTATCTTATACCTGATTGTTGCCTTCTTCTATTGTTTCTTCCGGAGTTGTCCTCTAGATCTGCCTCAAGGCTCTTAGCTGAAAGAGCTTCATTAACTTTCTACCGTGTTAGTGTTGACCCCTTTTCTATAAACAACTGAGTGCCAATATGCATTGGAAAGTCTACTGATATTTTCTCAACTGCTTCCCCAGTACTGATTTCAATGGTCTCTTTTGAAGCAGCTCTCTTCACTGCCATAATAACAATTACTACTGGAGAGAAGTGCTTCACAAGTGTGGTACCTATGGGACAAAATTCACTACAAAAAAATAGGAAATTTTTTCCTAATTTAGCATCAGATTTTAGTGCATTTTTTTTCTAATTAGGATGAGCAACCTAATGCTAAAACCAACTCTATTGTAAATTTTTTAAAACTGCATCTTTTTTTATGCCATATTTTGCATCTTTTTTTGCATCAAGATTTTCATCTATTTTTATGACAAGTTCGCTTCTGGTTTCGCGCCACTTTTTGCATATGTTTTTTCATAATTTGTTTCTTCCTATTTTGTGCCATTCTTTGCTTTCAGTTTTATGCCATCATTTGTATCAAGTTTTACACCATATTTTTCATATAATTTAATGTTTCTTTTTGCATCTAGTCTTATTCTAGTTTTTTCTTTTAATTTTGTACCTATTTTTGCATTTGGTTTTGCGCTAATTTTGCGCCAGTTTTGTGCCTATTTTTGCACTATTTTTGGCATCCAAATTTTCATCCTTTTTGGTGTCTAATTTTTCATCCTTTCTAGCATCCAAATTTTCATCATTCTTCTTCGTCATTTTATGTCCACATTTGCATCTCATTTTGCGCCTAGGTTTGCGTATGAATTTGCATCTAGTTATACATCATTTTAGGCATCCGATATGGTGTCCTTGGTTTCACCCTTTTTTATGCTCAATTTTGTATCCCAATTTTACACCATTCTTTGCATACTCATTTGGCATCTAAATTTGCCTCCTTTTTTGTTTATTTTTAGCACCCAACTTGGCATGCCCTTTTGCATTCAATTTTGTGTCTAGTTGTTTTTCCTTTTTTGCATCTAGTTTAGAGTCCATTTTTTCATCCTTGTTTGCACCCAATATGGTATCCTTTTCTATGCCATGTTTTGTTCTCTTCTGTGTCTAGTGTTGCATTTTTTTCACTTTTAGTTTAAAACCGTTGTTTTCTCCTTGTTTGCATATTTTCTTGATGTATGGTTTAAAATCCAATTCTACTTACAATTTTGCATCCATCATTACATCCACATTTGGCTTCTTGTTTAGAGTGTACTTTTCTTTCCATTTAGGACCCCATTTATGGGTTCATTTTATTGATTTCAATTGCACAGTGAAATATATTATAGTTTCTAAATATCATTAAATAAGATATCACAATCCAAATTGATAACATAATGTTTGTAAATAAATTTGAAGGAAATTGAAAACATCCATCCAAGAAATAATAGTATCATCATATATAATAATTCTCCATCAAAAAATTATTGACAATTTTCAATAAACATATATGACTTACCAAATCAACACCTATCACAATTATCATTATTCTAAGGTAAATTCACAACATCCATCCAAATATAGTAATTTCATCAGACATTATAATTCTCCATAAAAAAAACATTGACAATTTTCAACACATATATAAAGTAATAAGATAATACTAATAATATCATCATCTTTAATCAAATCAACTAAAATTCAAATGTGTGACTACGAGATCAAAATCTTCCATGAATATCATTATTCTAAGGTAATTTCAAAACATCCATCCAAAGATAATAGTATCATCATACATGACAATTCTCCATCAATATAATGTTGATAATTTTCAAAATATACATATGCCATATAAAATTTAATCTTATAATGTAGTGATTTGTGTTGAGCATAGAACCTAAATGAGAAGTGAGATTGTGAACCTTGATCACACCATTATTCAACAAATGAAATCTTGAACATACAATTCAGAGTATCATATTCATAAATTTTGTAACCAAACATCACTAGTATCATATACATCAATTTTGCAACTAAACATTGTTGGAATCATATACATAAGGTTAGCGACCTTGTAAAATAGTTGAGATATGGAGAAAAGTCCAAAGGTTTCCATATGCTTTAGACGATATCATATACATAAAGTTAGAGGTATTTTAAAATAGCTAAGATATGGATAAGGGTTCAAAGGTTTCCATATACTTTAGATGGTCTATGCTTGATGTCTGACCTTTCAAAAATACAACATGGTGGTAGAGAGTGGCTGCAACTATTATGGGTGTTTTTGTTATTTTCGGTGGTGGTGAAGCCTCAGGCATAGGATCTGAGGTTTTTTTTGCTACTGCCATTGATATTGAAGCCTCAAATACAGGAGCTAGAGGAGACAAAACAGTCAGAGTAACCAATGGAGGAGCAAAAAACAACATAGTAGAAGCAACGCATGGCATATAATGGGGGTATGGATGCAGTGTATACTAGAGATATGGAGGGGGTGGGATCTAGAAAGGCCTCCACATGCAGATATCCTTGCACAATAGGAAAGGCAACTTGTAAATTCTAATGATGCAACCTCGAACAGAGGAAAATATAAGTATTTAAAAATACTTATATTTATAATACACTTTTAATATATTCATTTTTATAAATATTTATATTTTTAAATACTTATATTTTTTCATTAGGTTGTTTTTTATTATTTTTATGTTTTTATATGTTTAAATATGTTTATTTTATTTTATTGGTTTTTGACTAATTAATGTTGACATTAATTTTTATTTGATTTTTCCGGATTATTTATTTCCTCCATCTATGTCATGATGATGAGTTTGAAAAGTTAGACCCAAAAAATATAGTTGTGATTCTCTTAAAAAATATTTTGGATTATATTAATATTTAATTTTGATGTCCGCATGATAAATCATGTGTAAAATATAAAATTTATATTAATTTTGGTTGAAGGTACATTCTTATCCTCTAAAATACAAAAATCTCTATTAAATTAGGTTGAAAATATATTCTATTTTTCTAATTTAATTTATAGAAGTAGAGTAGGGTAAAATTAATATTAATTTGGGTTATTCTAAATTTGTAAAATACAAAAAGGTATTGTATTGATTAAAATGTTTATATTTACTCTGAATAGAGAAGGATTGAATTTCTAGTGATGTAAACCTCTTTTTGAGTGCAAAACTTAATAAAAGATTTGCACCTTTAGAGTTTTGATCCCTCTTAGGTTTGGAATTAAGATAGATCTTTGTTGGTGTTAATCAAATCTCTCGAGATGCAAACTCATTTTGAGCGAAAATTTTGAAAAAAGATGTGATCCCTCTAGACACTTAGTAGATTCGTAATTAAGATGGACATATGCTTGTTTTTATTAATATTATTTAATAGTATATATAAATTTAACATCTTTATCTATAAAAAATCTTATTATTAATTTTATTATAATCCTCATAATACATATAACTACATACATGTAAAGAGAACTTTTTTAGACATGTTTTGTTATTATTTTTAGTTAATTTTTAATGTAATATGCATAATATAGAATATATAGAGAGAGAGTGCACATATACTTAGAAAAATAATTTATTGTAAGTATTAGTTTATTATATGTTTATTAACTAAAATTTTGAAATGTCATACTTACAAATATGAACCCCCCTAGATGGAATGACTAAGACATGCCAGGTCAGAGATTGCATGACGATCATCTCATCAAGCACTCACAGATGAGGATGTGGCCATGCACCCTCCTTGATGTCATTAACAAGCCATCATGAAGTTTCCTGGGGGATTGTTTAACATCACTCCAATTTGGTGTCAAATCCCTTTGGAACTAATATTGGTTTAATGGTTGCAATTGAGTTGAAATTAATAGTAGTTATGATATTGGGGTATGTATTTTTAGACACATCATTGGTTTCATTCTCATCAAACACTCACAAAAGAGGATGTGGCCATGCACCCTCCCTAATTTCATTAACAAGCCATCATGAAGTTGCGTGGAGGATTGTTTAACATCACTCCAATTTGGTGTGAGATCCCTTTGGAACTAGTATTGGTTTAATGGTTGCAATTGAGTTGAAATTAATAGTAATTATGATATTGGGGTATGTATTTTTAGACACATCATTGGTTTCATTCTCAATCTACAAGCATTTGCATAAGACTCATAATTTGCACAAGGCAGATGTTAATTCAAGGTACAGGGCTTTGTAATGTGGTCAATTATTAGCATTCAAGGTACAAGGCCTTGTAATGTGGTCAATTAATAGCATTCATGGGCTACTGTTCTTCAACTACAATACTACCAATAATCTTGTCTATTTTGAGATAGAGTCTTCAAGTACAATAATACCAACAAGTTTGTCTATATTGAAATAGAGTTTCCACAATTTTAATTTAATTATCAATAATTATTACGTAGATGGTAATGATTTAACCTCCACAAAATATTCTATAATATTCGTAGTAGTATACACAAATTAAAGGTTGAGATTTATCTCCAAATTAGTTATGCCATTTTTCCTATTATAATTAAATTAGTTAATTAAAAAATGTCATAAGAACAAGTGTCATATGAGGTGAGTTATGGTTTTTTTGAGGAATGTGGTATTGACAAGTCATGATATTGGCACACACTATTGTATCAAAGCCTATTTACAAAACAAAAATCTCCATAATAAAATAAGGGTAAATCTTCATAATTATGAATCTTGTTCCAAATAAAGTTATAATTTAATTAGTTTTTATGATTTTTAAAATTTTAACATGTATAATAAAAAGTGTTTTGATGTTTACTATGGATTTATATCTATCATCCATTTAATTTATACAACTTATATACTAATTTAAATAATCAACAAACATCCACAATTTACAATAAATCAAAATAATAACCAGTATAGATACATCTTAAGCATGGATCTAAGTGAACCCAAAATCAAATTTTTTCAAGTGCAAACTAATTTTAGAGTCTAAAAAACAAGTTGTAAATTTTTAATGTATAACTGTACTTTTGAGACAATTATTTATTATATTCTTTTTCCTTTTTTATTATAGCTGATATTTCTTTTCTATTTAGAAAATATTTTATTTTTATTTTAAGAGATACAAATGTCAACTCCAAGTTGAACAAAAACATACTTACACATTGCCTTCACAAACTGTAAAATTGTAAAATAAATCTCTCAACTCAATAACTTTTTCACTAAACTTTACAACCCATTTACAAAATAATCTTATCACAGTCTACAATCTACAACCCATAATATCACTTTACCAAATTATCTTATCACAATCTACACTCTCATATTTCAAAAATAAAATCAAACCTTTGTTCTCGTTATCGATGTCCATATTGTTAAATCACCCCCAAAAAGTGAGCTACATTCTATCATGTAATGTGCCTTGCATCTAAATTAAAATAGATATCTACATGCCTTGCGTCTAAATTAAAATAGATATCTAAGAATTGAAAATAATTATTTTTTGACCAGTTAAGGGGAATCCAAATTGCTGTTATGATATTCACATGATCAACCGTCCTTTATTTGCTGACCAAAGAAATTAAAAATAATTGAAAATAATTTTTTTTAACAAATTAAGGGGAATCCAAATTGCTGTTATGATATTTACATGATCAACCGTCCTTTATTTGATGACCAAAGAATTTTAAAAGAAACTGCTTAACAAATTAAGAGGAATCCATAGATGTTCAGGTGATAAACAGTCCTTTCTTTGCTTTCCAACCAGTTTACTTTAGCTCACTCATAGGTATGTGTTGTTACAGAATAACTTTTCACAATTTAAGTATCCGTCTCAAGATTTAATAACGCAGATTCACCAGAAATCCACTGCCCAAACTTTGTTCAATTGGCTGCAAAGCTATCTTAGTAGTTAGTCGCTGCCACACAACAGTAGTAGGTGAGAAGAAAGATGTCATAGAAATCGTCATTATCACTAGCCAATGTCACAGTGACAAATCTCTCAGCACTTGCTTAGTGCAAAAGGTTTTCACTCGATGAGTGCCAGATGTTGAAGAGAACACTCAATCAGACATGAGTCAATGAAATTTCTGCTTAAACACAAAGCCTCCTGCAACTCTTCAGCGTAGCTTGCCCGCGCAGGCTTTAGCTCCCTGTGGTATAACTAAACGTAGAGCTGCGTACAGTATAACTCTAGCCAACCTATTTAGCAGTTGAGCATTGCCAAATTCAGCTTTACCAGTTCCAAAAAATCCATCTTTAGAATAAATTGAATACCAAACTACTTCTGTCTCAAATTTGGAATCAATTTGACTATATCAACATCGTACTTGTAAACGCATTGGATCGTAAAGTTGTGTTAGATATAGAATTTTCTTTACATGTCTTGTACTTTGTCGTAGGAACTCACTTTCCAACCGACCAACCATACAGACCTCACGGCACTCTTAATTTTGAGGTTTGAGGACATCAAGAATGGAGTAAAGCTAATATTTAGGAATAGAGATGCAACTAACTTTCAAAGGGTAGGTAAGATTTATAAATTAGGTAAGATTTAGTGTAGGAAAAGAAATAACATATCTGATATTTCTTTATAGTAGGAATGGTTTTAATGACCTCGATCATGGCTTATAGGAATATTTATTTATAATAGGGATGGTGTTAATGACTCAAATCATGGTTTATGAATTAAGCTTTTTATTTATATGTAAATTATATATAAGATAAAGTCTGGTTTAATTTGTATTAAAATTATTTAATAATAAATTATATATATCAAATATATATATATATATAATATATTATAATATATAACATAATTAGTTTATTATTTTGACTATCAAAATGATAGACTAAGTTAAAATGATAAATATCTTGTCTAATATTTTTTATTGACTCACTTTTAAAAATTATAAGTGAGATCAAAGATCCCATGAAAAATTTTATGACATATATATATAATCATTTATTTTATTTTGACTTTCAAAATGATAGATTAAGTTAAAAATGATGAATGGCCTTGTCTAATATTTTTATGACTTAAAAATTATAAGTGAGATCAAAGATTCCATGAAAGAATTCTTAAAAGGAAATAAGAACTTTGCTGGAAGTTTGGGTCTAACAAAATGGTTTTTATATTTTAGTGTATGATTTGAAATCAAAGCTTAAGAATTTAAGCCATAATTGTTTATGGGATATTTATAAGTTGTTAAACTAAACTATATATTTTGTTGGAGAATTATGTATTTGGTTATAAGATTATTGGTATAGTTTAAAATAGTTTTATAATATATATTTATTTTAATTAAATGTTATATATATAAAATTTGTAGATAATGTTTATATGAAAAGTTTTGAGCTCGTTTGATATTTTGCTGAGAGAATATTTTAAATTCTTTATCTATATTTAAAATCCATATATTTGTATCATATTTGTGAATGAATTGCCCATATGCACTAGGCCTCAGCCCCTTCAGGCCGACAAAAATGAAGAGTATATGTATTTGTTTTAAGAGTGTAATGTCAATAACATGTTAGTTATTTTTTAAAGAGATTTGCCACCAAGTAGATGCAACATCCTAACAGAGAAAACTGATGGTAATAAGTAAAAGCAGTTATGTTGAGGCATTTGGGCATTAACTTGACAAAGGTGAATTTGGTAGTGGGACAACTTGTTGATATACAAAGAGTGCACCCAACTTACCTAGATGTGATATGTTACAATTAAACTTCATCCCGCTTAGATCCACCTTGCTCTTGGAGCTCGTTATATTGTCAATACTGAGACAAATGTTTGGATCATAGATAAAGGTATTAGGCATGTTGTAGTTACTAAACATCTAGATGAAGGTATTAGGCATGTTGCAGTTACTGAACATCTAGATGAAGGTATTAGGCATGTTACAATTACTGAACATCTTGGCTTTGATTCAGGTCACGACTACACCACTAAGACTCCATTACTATATTGTCAATATCATTAGGGCATGTTGGTTATTGTTGCAGGTATTGTCTGTTAAGTTTGATGTGGTGTGCATTGACTTAGCCTAGAAAGATAATGATGGTCTTATGATGCCCTTGACACATCCATTTTGGTGGGCATGTACATATACTTGCGGAGCCAACTAGCCATTATGAGCTTTCTCTGAGTGTTGCAAATTAAAAATCACTCTCATTACCACTCATTCATAAGCATCTACATTAGTGTTTGTGTCTATAGATGACAAGCGACTAGCCTCCTTGTGAACTCATTGATTCACTGGATCAAACCAACCATAAATGTTATCAAATGGATGTTGGTCAAAACAGATAATGAAACTTGACAAGTATCTCAACCCCTACCTGCTTGCCAGCTTGGTCCATAGGAACTTGTGTTCTATAGTGCTTCTCCTATCCATTTTGTGCACTCATCCCCAAGAATGGGAAGAATGACGATCTACAATTTCTAGCTGCACATTGGTTTTCATCCATGATATTCACAAACATGGCCAATATCATTACGGTCATTGTGTAGAATATTTTAGTATACCTTATTTATAAAAGGAAATAGATCGTTGTAGCCACATTTCCATCTTAATATTCATATGGATTTCCATGTTAATATTGATAGATAGGCTTTAGTAATAGGTGATTAGGAGTTTTTGGGTGATATATATAGTTATAATTGAGTTTGTAATTTTTTTTGTTATGAAAAACCAACAATAAAATAGAGTAATATAATTTAAATAAGTGGTTTTCACTATATATGGTGCAAAGAGAACATATCATTGATTTGGTTTATGTTTACCTTTTGTTATAAAGTTGATGTGTCGAATAAAGCTAGGAACATCAACTACATGTTATCGTTCTCTACATGTTATCCTTATATGTTGCTAAGTGTGTGAGAGAGATTGTCAGATACAAGCTATGTCATCTAACATATGAGAGTTTGTCCATAGGATGGTTCGGTTACTTCCCTATATTTTCTGACAACTGCAACGAGCTATGTAACTTGTTAGAATAAAGTATGTCCATAGTGTTGATAATGCAAGTTGGTCAACGATAATCGAAGACAGTTGCACCTTAAATGAGTCAAGTGGGAAGTTTGAAGATTGTGGTGGAGAAAGAGCATGGTTGGTGAGATTTCAAAGTGCCCAAAAGTGCTAATTTGTCATTTTTGTATTAATCTTTGTGATATTAATTTTGACATATAAGCATTAAAAGAAAGACTTACAGATATTGCTTAAATTTAGAGTTAGTTTGAGATTTTGTTGAAAGAATATCTCAACTTTCTTACCCATATTTAAAATCAATTGGGTCTCAATTCATCTATAATATATTTATAAATAAATAAAATATATATATATCTAGATACATCAATTATATATATAAATATATATAAAATTTAAAATAACTTTTATTTTAAAATTCAAATAAAATATAAATAAATTTAACACAAAATAA
The DNA here is from genome assembly GCA_000404065.3 of Pinus taeda. NCBI lineage: Eukaryota > Viridiplantae > Streptophyta > Pinopsida > Pinales > Pinaceae > Pinus > Pinus taeda. Next base: position 48,359 of record APFE031311176.1, on the reverse strand, counting down.
ATAAATTAATTAATTAATTAATTACACCCAATATGCTCACAACCACAATATAACACACAATATAACGCACGTACAAATGAATCTTACCCTAATTGAAGATTACGGACACACTGATAACACACGAATAAATGAATCTTACCCTCAGTTAAGATTATGGACACAGTGTAATTTAGAAAAGGGGTATGGATTGCTTACTATTTTACAAATGGATAGTCAGCACACCAAACAAATTCTAAATGAAACAAAATCTAGGATAAAAGGTAGGTTTTAACTTGTTCAACTTCGGAAAACAAATAAAAAAATATCTTCTAGAATACATAATTTTATTGCCTAAATTTTTTCCCTACTTACTCCGTTATTAATATGTAATTAATATCACATGGTCACGCAATCGTTGATTTTTATTATTAACTTTTGATATAAAGAAGCCTTACGTTAACTGCACTTGGGCCCAAAAGAAGGGTTGCTGGCCGTATTCACCTAATGCTTGGACAATGGTGCCATAACTCACCACCAATATTAGAGCGGGTATCTAATATTATAAATTAGACGTTGAAAATCTGTCTGTGCTTTGACAGTGTTCACTAAACACCGTACACCAATCATGACTGGAATGGGGTACGGTCCCGTGCAGTCGATGAAATGGCGTTTTAGCGTGTGCGATGGAGAGATCAGGGGGACGGAGCACGGTCCCGTGCAGTAGAGGAAATGTTGTTTTAGCGTGTGCAATGGAGAGATCAGGGCAATAAATTCCTGTAGGTCTGTAGACCATCTCGAATGATAACAATGGGTAAATAAGGGATTTTCCGATTTCATTTTTTAGTGCACTGCTTATCTCACCACGGTTTTGGGATTTATATTTGTTGGCAGCAACCTCCTCCTCTATGAAAATGGGGGGCATCAGAAGAATGGTATCAAAGTTATTATTGCGACCGTGTAAGTCGAATATAGCCTATATCTCGCTAAAGTCCCAGCCTGGAACGTTGCCTCACTTTGTTCCTGATCATTCTAATTCTGAGGATGATTTTGTTACCGCAGAAGGATGTTTTTCTGTTGATGTAGGGAAGGAGAGAATACGATTCTCTTTGCCCATCTCTTGTTTAAATCACCCACTTATACGCGCTCTCATGGAGAGATCGGCGGAGGAGTTTGGAATGGATCAGAGTGGGGTTCTCACCATCCCCTGCGATGTGCAGAGCTTCCAACACGTGATGTGGTTGGTTCACAGTGATCCTAACCCCTCGGATCAAACCATAGAGGATATTGTCAAGCACTATGTTCTGATCAGTCAAACTTATCTCGTTGGAGAAGCAGACTAGATATGAGTTCACAAGGCTAATTACGGCCCTGTAATTGTGTTAATATATCGAGGAAGTAGGTCATGGCCCAGAGTGGAAGGAATATTGATGATAGATAAAATCAATAATCGATATTCAGAGAATCTTTTTTATTACCATTTCACATATTGTTGGCAGAGAGTCCCAGCCTCATTTGTGCCTTCTTATTGTTGTGATCCTCCTTGTGAACTATCGTAGATGGCTATATGATTGTGCATTCAATTTGTTATTGTTCTCAACCATGTTAGAGCTGGATGAAGGATCTTCTTGATGTATCAAAGTGAGATAAGTTATTTTAACTGGTTATTCTATTGTTTATTAGTGTCAAATTTATGGAAATTTCATTGTGTATACATCTCATGAATGGATGATTAGATTTCAAATTAAGGGTTGGGTTAATAGACTGATGTCCAAGTCAAAGGAAAACTATATTTCATTCCGCAGGTTATGTAAGTGAGAAAAGTTGTTTGTTTTTGTTGTTTCTTTGAACACCTTGTGAAATTATAATTTTATATGATTAAGTTTTATAAAAAAATCTAGACTACTCCATCCCAATTTAATTTAATTTTTATAATAATAAAATGTAATTTATCTACCTAAAAATTAATTTAATAATAATAAATAATAAAACTTAGTTATTATATATATATATATATATATATATATATATATATATATATAAATTTACTTATAGTAAAAAAATTTAAGCTAATATTTATTTCTGAATTGGAATTATAAAAATAAATAAATGAATACACACTAAATTACACATTTTTTTTAGTGAGTTTTTGTATTAATTAAGTGGAAATTTTGAAATATATAACAAGTTTTTCTTCTGTCTACCACTTCAAAAATCAAAACTATAGAATTTATATCCATAGAGTTTGAGATAAATTCAAAATAAGCATAGCATCCAACCTAGCAAAAAAACAAAAATATGCATATACCTACCATGCTTATCTCTATGGAAGTAAAAGTAGATAAGCTTTGATAGATTAAAATAAAAGAAAAAGAAAAAACTACATGCCTAAACATTAATATATCATTCTATAATGTGAAAATTAGCACTAGGAGAAATATGGACACTTTAATGAGTAGCAACATGCTTTCCGGAAGAGTTTGAACAAAGGAGAAATGGAACTTAGAGCTTACATCTTTAAGCTAGAGCATGACCTCATACAACAATAATAATACTTCCTCCCTGATTTCATCTTTTTCCTATAAGATTTTCCCCTCCAAGGTTTTGATGTGTCTATATAACTTCACATTCTTCAAATATTTTATGTCTCTGGCACTAGAATTCCTTACATTAAGTACCCCATTATCAATTGGACAATATTTCAATCATGCATTGCATTATTATCCAATGGAGTTTCCACCTCTAGAGTTGAAATCTACTCATGAATGTGTATGGGGTGAGTATTCCAATAGACATTGACAACTTCCTAGCTTTAATCCTAAATGTGAGATCCATAGGGGCCTATGCCACCACAACATCCCATACATCCTATCATCCCACACTACATGATAACATAGGATAGACTAAGAGACATAATATTAGTATGACTAGTGAAATGCAAGGGAGCCCGGAAATGATGGGACCTGAGTTTCCAAAACCAAAGGTAGCAACCAAAAAAATGCAGAGGAACAAAGGATCAAAGGAAATGAAAATGTAGAGAGTAGTACTAGAAACCTGAGTATACCATGGAGCATGAGCCTCATAGAGGCATAATGAAAACTTGAGCTTCATAAATCCTATTCCTATGAAATAAGATGAGAGTTAAGGTCCCATAATTCTGTTGTGGTATGGCGTCATTTTCCAAAGTGTGCAAATATGACATAACAAGGTTACAAAAACAACTTCCAGATCACTTGTACCAAATAGATGATTGTCACATGTATACCAAGAACAACCATTATGGCACATAACTTCGATTCAGCACCACCCTAATGATGGCATACAAATCCTACATTGTCCTATTGCCATTTGTCACAGTGAAAATGATAGAGGAGGGGCAAATGGATTCACTATATTGACCATTGCAAGCCTTACTCATGGAGATTATCACAACCCTTGCACCCAACTGGGAGACACCAAATTACATATGTTAGGAAAAATACAAAACATAAAATACAAATTATAAATTACAATAATATATGGGGATAGCTTGCTAATTTACATTATTGAAAAAAATTACCAATCAAGTGAATAGTGTTTGTAATCCATTAGGAAACAATCAACCTAGCTTGTCTTCTAACTTTTCATGATAAATTTATTACCTAAATTGATGAAGCCTTCACCAAATAGGTTGTTCCACTATGTCAATCCCTTAGTGTGTGCTATCTCTTTGACTTTTTTCCCCACTATAAATATCATGCTAATATGTATCAATATTGTACCTAGGATAAGGTTTACTCATGTTACAAGTATGCAAGTTTTGTTACAAGAAGGTGTATGTATAATAAATTATTGTAGCTTTTATATTTTAAGTATTGTTATATACTTTACTTTGTGATTGCTAATGTAACTAACAAATTTCTTATACTCATGAATATTCAAAATATCTTGAATATGTAATTATCCATCATAGGACAGGTAATATTTATATATAAGAATGTTGATTGTACAAAAGGTATCTTAGCTACAAATGAGGGTCATGTTTATATACTAGGAAAGGTGCCCCTTCATGAATATTCATGTCTTTTAGGACATGTCTTTTCAATACACTGATTATTAATTATATATTATGTTCATAACATTGTCTTTTCCCCTTTAGAAAATCTTTGTCCTTAAAGATTATTGATGGAACACTTTATATCTTTTTTTTGGTTTTATAATGTCTTTTCATCTAAGTGTTTCAAGTTGTGTTTGTTGATCTTTAAGTAATCCAACATGCTTAATAACAAAGGTATTATATTAATTTTCTTTGTAAATTGAGTGTAAGTGAGACCTAATGGAGGGACATATATGATGAAGAACAAGCTTGTGTTTACTTATTATGGATTTGCAATTCAAGGGAACATTATTAAGACATCATTTTTAAATAAAGAGCTTGTCAAAATCATTTTTACACAATATATTAAATTAAATATAAACTAGCAGAAATGAAAGTAAAACTAACATGGCCGTGGGAGTGAAAACAATTATGAAGAATCTAAATTGATTAATACTAAAACAAATGAAATATAGAAATAAAAACACCTTTACATTCCAAAAATGAAGTTACGGTCATTAAACTTGGTTTTGATTGAGGAACACCCAAACATATTCTATAAATCTACCATGATGGAGGTAATATAAATCAATTATGTTTCAAGATCATTCACAAAACAATTTATAATTAATGTAACCAATATACATGTATCAAGAAATACCTTTAAAAGAAAAATAAATACAAAGTACAATTTTGGAATTAGATGATTCAAATTGAGTGAGTGACATGTTAAGGACAATAATTAAGGTAAATTTTCATAATCTCACCAAAAAAACATGATAATCAACAAATTTAAAAATGTTAATTAATAAATTTATGAAAACAATGTGAGTGTGGTTCGGGTACTCTTGACTTGGGTTACTAGTGGTTTCCCGCTCCAATTTTGTGAGAACCCATGGTTTCTCCCATGGTATGTGTGTGGAATATAGCTTATTTAAAAGTAGAAAGACTCATTACATTGGCATTGATGACTAGTGGGATCACAGAAATGAGTTTTCTAACATGGACCAATTAGCATAGAGTCTTTACGCCTTTAAATAGGCTACATTCGAGATGAATACCATGGAAAAAACCATATGTTATCATAAACCTGGAGCCCAAAAATTGATAGTAGCTTGCTTGACCCGAGTCAAGTTTATCCAAACTACCATAACAATCCCACCTTTAAACTTAACTAAGGGAGATTAACCCAATCTCAATCATTCATTAACAATCTCACCTAAGATCTCACATTCCCCCCAAGCTAGGATTCCAATCCATCTACCACCCTAGTATCTATCCAAATGGTCCATTCCACAACTTGATGATTCCATGTGCCACTGTACTACATGTATGTCTCATCAAAGTCTTAAGGCCTTACAACAATCCATGCTCTTGTGCAACATGTATGCTTGAACAATAGGTCTTACAATTTCATGGGGAAATACACCTGCCTTGGACTAAAACCCTTAGGGCGTTCACACACCATTATTGTTATCACACCATTGCGACTCTCTTTACATACTAGCTCCTTCACTATCCTCAAACACAATTGACTCTAACTCCATTTTTTCGTCCATATGACCACTCTCTTACTACATATCTAAGCTTTGTTGATCAATATCTTTACCTAGCATTCCAACATCATTTGCACTCATAATATCCATGCAATCTCTCCTTAGCACAACTTGCACCCTTTTAATTGGCTTCATTCACTTTTATCACTACCACTATAGCCTTGCACTACACATGCAATATTTTCCCAACAGCTTCTCCACGACCTCCCAAACCTGCTAGTCCTAGTGCATGGTCTACTACGACGGCTTAGAAATGTGATAATTCTTAGATCTCTTCATTATATCAATATTCTTTCTCATAGGTTGTTCTAATTAGTCTCCTTTTCTTGGGTCTTGTTGTTGCTCTAGCTCCTGCAACTAATCATTATGGGCTTCTCTTGATAACTTCTTCTCACCCTTTGAAGTGGGCTTCTTCTCCACAAGTTTTTCTCAGTGCCAAGCCTACTTTGCCTCCCTGTGCAAGCCTATTTCACACCTTTTGATGCATTTCTAACATTGTCACACTGCCATGCTAACAAGCCTCTCTCTTGGCTCAAATTCCATCCAAAGATTACTACACTCCTTATAATCTCCATTGGTCATGCACAATATTTCATGCACTTTTCTAGTAGATTCCTTGAATGGTTCTACTCATTTATTTCAGTTATTCTTTCATCAACTGCAACAAATCTCTTTCTGGAGCTACGCCCACCTACTCCACCTCTCACATACAACAAAGCTCGTTCTCTCGGCTTTCCTTGCTCTGTGGGCATGGACATTTGTTCTATCATGAACATCTACTTTGTCATGTGCTTTATCTACTCCCTCGAAATGGACATGAACATCTCTTTCATGCATTGTCTCTCTTTCCTATGCTCCTACTTTTTCATGCGCACATTTTTCTCAAACAAATTAGTGAACCTTGCACAGCTAGGACCATCATTGTGGTGAACATTAAAACCACCACCATTATTGTCATCCTTTTTCTCTTATATTCACTAGGCTATGATACCAGTTATTAGGATTAGGAAACTCCGAGAGAAGTGGTGGTGTATAAAGACACTATGGTTGGGATTCCACTGGTCACTAGGATTTGTCTAAAGGCACTATTGTTGGGATCCAATTGGTCACGAGGATCAATTTACCTTGAGTCTTTCCACCTATAAATATACTATATTCTACACATATATCATGTGTAAAGCCATGGGCTCTTACAAACCTTCAGCCAAAAAAACACTGATAATTTGACCGAGTCATCTTTACTCGAACCACCCTAATAAATAGGTTTTAAAATCTATATAAAAAAAAGAAATATATTATTTAATTATTTTAAAAACTTATAAAATTAAATAAAAATAATTTTATCAATTATATTTTTTATAAAATTAATTTATGAATTATTATATTTTTTATTGTAGCTTTTATATTTTAAGTATTGTTATATTCTTTACTTTGTGATTGCTAATGTAACTAACAAATTTTGTATACTCATGAATATTCAAAATATCTTGAATATGTAATTATCCATTATAGGATAAGTAATATTTATATATAAGAATGTTGATTGTACAAAAGATACCTTAGCTACAAATGAGGACCATGTTTATATACTAGGAAAGGTTCCCCTTCATGAATAGTCATGTCTTTTAGGACATTTCTTTTCAACATATTGATTATTAATTATATATTATGTTCATAACATTGTCTTCCCCTTTAGAAAATCTTTGTCCTCAAAGCTTATTGATGGAACACTTTATATCTTTTTTTGGTTTTATAATGTCTTCATCTAAGTGTTTCAAATTGTGTTTGTTGATCTTTAAGTAATCTAACTTGCTTAATAACAAAGGTATTATATTATTCTTCTTTGTAAATTGAGTGTAAATGAGACGTAATGGAGGGACATATATGATGAAGAATAAGCTTGTGTTTACTTATTATGGATTTGGAATTCAAGGGAACATTATTAAGACATCGTTTTTAAATAAAGAGCTTGTCAAAAACATTTTTACGCAATATATTAAATTAAATATAAATTAGCGGAAATGAAAGTAAAACTAACATGGCCATGGGAGTGCAAACAATTATTAATAATATAAATTGATGAATAATAAAACAAATGAAATATAGAAATAAAAACACATTTACATTCCAAAAATGAAGTTACGGTCATTAAACTTGGAGTCGATTGAGGAACACCCAGACATATTCTATAAATCTACCATGATGGAGGTAATATAAATCAATTGTGTTTCAAGATCATTCACAAAACAATTTATAATTAATGTGACCGATATACATGTATCAAGAAATACCTTTAAAAGAAAAATAAATACAAAGTACAATTTTGGAATTAGATGATTCAAAATGAGTGAGTGACATGTTAAGAACAATAATTAAGGGAAATTTTCATAATCTCACAAAAAACATGATAATCAACAAATTTAAAAATGTTAATTAATAAATTTATGAAAACAATGTGAGTGTGGTTCGGGTACACTTGACTTGGTCAAGTTACTAGTGGTTTCCCACTCCAATTTTGTGAGAACCCGTGGTTTCTCCCATGGTATGTGTGTGGAATATAGCTTATTTAAAAGTAGAAAGACTCATTAAATTGGCATTGATGACTAGTGGGATCATAGAAATGATTTTTCTAACATGGACCAATTAGCATAGAGTCTTTACGACTTTAAATATGCTACATTAGAGATGAATACCATGGAAAAAACAATATGTTATCACAAACCTGGAGCCCAAAAATTGATAGTAGCTTGCTTGACCTGAGTCAAGTTTATCCAAACTACCCTAACAATCCCACCTTTAAGCTTAACTAAGGGAGATTAACCCGATCTCTATCATTCATTAACAATCTCACCTAAGATCTCACATTCTCCCCAAGCTAGGATTCCAATACATCTACCACCCTAGTATCTATCCAAGTGGTCCATTCCACAACTTGATGATTCCATGTGCCACTGTACTACATGTATGCCTGATCAAAGTCTTAAGGCCTTACAACAATCCATGCTCTTGTGCAACATGTATGCTTGAACAATAGGTCTTACAATTTTGATGGGGAAATACACTTGCCTTAGACTAAATCCCTTAGGGTGTTCACACACCACTGCTGTTATCACACCATTGCGACTCTCTTTACATACTAGCTCCTTCACTATCCTCAAACATGTTTGACTCTAACTCCATTTTTTTGTCCATATGACCACTCTCTTATTGCATCTCTAAGCTTTGTTCATCAATATCTTTACCTAGCATTCCAACATCATTTGCACTCATAATATCCATGCAATCTCTCCTTAGCACAACTTGCACCTTTTAATTGGCTTCATTCACTTTTATCACTACCACTATAGCCTTGCGCTACACATATGCAATATTTTCCCAGCAGCTTCTCCACGGCCTCCCGAACCTACTAGTCCCAGTGCATGGCCTACTACGACGGCTTAGAAATGTGATAATTCTTAGATCTCTTCATTATATCAATAGTCTTTCTCATAGGTTGTTCTAATTAGTCTCCTTTTCATGGGTCTTGTTGTTGCTCTAGCTCCTGCAACTAATCATGGTGGGCTTCTCTCGATAACTTCTTCTCACCCTTCGGAGTGGGCTTCTTCTCCACAAGTGTTTCTCAGTGCCAAGCCTACTCTGGCTCTCTGTGCAAGCCTATATCACACATTTTGATGCATTTCTAACATTGTCACACTGCCATGCTAACAAGCCTCTCTCTTGGCTCAAATTCCATCCAAAGATTACTACACTCTTTGTGATCTCCATTGGTCATGCACACTATTTCATGCACTTTTCTAGTAGATTCCTTGAATGGTTCTACTCATTTCTTTCACTTATTCTTTCATCAACTGCAACAAATCTCTTTCTGGAGCTCCGCCCACCTACCCCACCTCTCACATACAACAAAGCTCGTTCTCTCAGCATTCCTTGCTCTGTGGGCATGGAAATTTGTTCTGTCATGAACATTTACTTTGTCATGTTCTTTATCTACTCCCTCAAAATGGACATGAACATCTCTTTCATGCATTGTCTCTCTTTCCTATGCTCCTACTTTTTCATGTGCACATTTTTCTCAAACAAATTAGTGAACCTTGCACAGCTAGGGCCATCATTACGGTGAACAATAAAACCACCACCATTATTGTCACAACTTGTAGCAGACATCTCATCCTTTTTCTCTTATATTCACTAGGCTATGATACGAGTTGTTAGGATTATGAAACACTGAGAGAAGTTGCCGTGTCTAAAGACACTATGGCTAGGATTAGACTGGTCATTAGGACTTGTCTAAAGGCACTATTGTTTGGATCCAACTGGTCATGAGGATCAATTTACCTTGAGTCTTTCTGCCTGTAAATAGACTATATTCTACACATATATCATGGATAAAGCCATGGGCTCTTACAAACCTTCAGCCAGGAAACCATTGATAATTTGATCGAGTCATGTTTACTCGAACCACCCTAACAAATAGGTTTTAAAATCTGTATAAAAAAAGAAATATGTTATTTATTTATTTTAAAACTTATAAAATTAAAAAAATATTTATCAATTATATTTATAAAATTAATTTTATGAATTATTATATTTTTTATAAAATTAAATTTATGATAGTTCAATTCATAAGTTTTACATTTATTTTGAAATGTTCACTTTTATGAGAATGTTATATGATAATTGATTCAACAAAGTGTTTGCAATGATTTAAAGATTTTATTATTTAGGTTATTATGAAGTAAACCACATTGTCATTTAGTGCACGTGTTGGATTTTTTTTTTTAAGGGGGAGCCACTCTTTATGAAGATCGTTGTATGACAAGCAATGACACAATGCATATGGTATACCTGCCAAATTACCTAAAAAATTAGAAAAGATAGTGTACCACTAAAAGACCATATAACAAAAATCACCCTTGTTGTTGATAAATCTGCTAACAGATGCAGCATTAGCTTATGTTAAGATATAATGTGATAATGAAGAATAGCAGTTCTATTATATTTTAAAGAGTAGAGAAAAAATGCATGGTCATGGTCACTTGTGAGTTGTAGTGGACAAACTTAAGGAGTTATTATGGCTCAAGCCGTGGTTCCTAAGGGAACCCATAAAACCATTAAAAGGTTGTGGTCGAGGATACATCACAACAAGGCCATGAATCTAACCAAAATTGCATGAGAAAAAGTTCAAACACATAGTAGCAAAGTCTATAAGAGGGAAACACACAACATAAATGGGTTGTCAAGATTGGTTTGCGTTGTTTGTTCAAATTTGTGATTTATTTATCATCATGTACTAGTGTTGTTGCATGGGGAACTTCAAAAGTTAACATTGCACATATAATGCCTAGACACAGTAAAGCAACTACCCATCAATAACTAGCAGTGTGTTAACTTTGGGGGTTCTATAAGAGGGAAACACACATTAGAAAAGGGTTGTCAGGATTGGTTTGCTTTGTTTGTTCAAATTTGTGATTTCTTTATCATCATGTACTAGTGTTGTTGCATGGGAAAATTCAAAAGTTAGCATTGCACATATAATGCCTAGATAAAGTAAAGCAAATGCCCATCAATAACTAGCTAGTAGTGTGTTAACTTTGGGGGTTTACTCCGTAAGTGTTTACACTATGTTTGGGGGTGTTTCATAGGATTTGGGGTACATGGTGTATGGGGTGTTTCATGGGATTTGAAGTAGATGGTGTATGATCAACTCCTTGATTATGATATATTTTCACATTAGAGATGGCTTATTCAATGCTTTCTTAACCTCAGTTGGGTGCTTGCAAGACAAGCTTCTATAGGGTGTTGGAGATATTCAAATAGATTGGTGACATTCTACATGTTGGCCACATGTAGATGGTTGGTTGCTTGGAGAATGCCCATACTTTAGAGGAGGAATGTTTGACATCAGATAGTTGGTTGCTTGGAGAATGCCCCTACACTAGAGGAGGAATGTTTGGCATATTTGAGGAGGGCATTAACTCCTTGACAATAATATGGGGTAGCTTGGATGCTCCCAATTGGCTTAAGAAGAGGATGTAAATCAAGAAGAGGGTGCACATCACTTGTATAAGGACTGCACCATCACACAACACTGCATCAAACTACTGGAAAAAATACACTTATATTTCTCAAAAGTCCATGATGCAAGTCAATTTGAATATGATTTCACTTATGTTGTTATTTTGTTAATTGGAAGTAGCAGGGAATAGTTATATCTTTGTTGTCTGCTACCCGAAAAAAGGATTGACTCTAAATAGTTATATCTTTATAGTCTGCTACCAGAAAAAAGGATTGACAATGAAGGAAAAATGTATTACTCCTTTGCATTAAGGAATTGGTCATATGACTAAAATTTCTTCCATTGCAGCTAAAATCTTTTGATGCATTGATTGTGAAGATTTCTTATGGTGCAAAATTATTGATGGAATTTTCATGCACATTACCATAATCAAAGCAATTGTCTTCAAATTGCTCGTGTTTCTTGTACATGATTGTAATTGCCTTGATACCCTAGCTGTGCAATTATAAGCTTCGACAGATTCTGCACTTTCAGATGAACACGCCGATTTTCTTTAATTTGAACATATTTGAAAGAAGCCATGTTTTGAGGTACCATATTTGAAACTAGAACATTATCACATAAAATCTCCGCAAAGAGTATTTTGCATAATTTGTTGTTGTTGGTGAACATGCAGCGTCAAACAAAGTAGCATACCTATTGGTATCAATATTATTTGATTCTTCTGAGCATGTTGCCATGTACCCAACTATACCAAATAAAATAGACATGACAGTGAGCTCACCACACAAATTGTATAGCCAAGAGTCTTCTAGCATTGATATAAGTAATATTGAACTAAATTGGAATGCAAACAATACACAAAAAACCAAAGTTACCTTTGTAACTAAGTTTTTCAACAATTGCTTTCTCATCCACTTCTATATTTTTTCTCTCTTTGCACCTCAAGAGGAAAAACCATCAATTGATGAGAGGATAACATTCCAACCTACAAGAGTAAACAAACAACAACTCCACTTGTTAACTAACTAATTCCCCGGACAATGACATTGAACAATACTACAAAGGACAACGACATTGTGCCTAAAGCATGCATATAAATATAAAATAATCAGTTACTCAAATCTAAGTCTTGTTTGGTGATATCCAAAAACTGCTTGTCCTTATAAGACTTAAGGTTTTGAATGCCAACCTCATCAATTGGATAAATAAGGAACAATACCTGAAAAATTATGATATCTAGTAAGACAACCACGAGCCATGGGTAATCATAACAAAAGGTGGAAATTATTCACTGATGTATTAACTCATAGTATTTCTCTATATGCTTTTCTAAGAAGGGTGCATTTCTCAAACTGGTGATGTTGTTTGCAGCAATATAATAAATAGCCTTATGGCCTTTCTTCATGCTACCAACATAATTTTCTACACTAACTAACGCATCCTCGTTAAACGATAGATAGAAGCGAAGGAGAGGAGCCAATTCCTTGTGATTTGCATGGCCCTCATGAGCTGAACATGTGAATTCTCACTAGGAGAACACCAAAGGTAAGAAACTGTTAGGCCCCTATACTAGTAGTGTAACCCCTTATTGTTATTAGTACAACCCACTTATTATATTGATGTACCCATGTATTGCCCATATTATTACTATTGTGCCTCATAGAAGCCCACTATTGTTATTATTGTGCCCTTACATTATTATTGTTATGTAGGCTCTGATTATATAATGACCCCTTAGACTCCTATATATAGAAAGGAGATATTTTCATTTGTATCATCCAAGAATTGTTCATTTATGTAATGTAAAGGAGTTTCCCCCTCGAAGAGGCTAAATTCTAAGGCGTTGATCTATCTTTTCTATCTTTTCTTGAGCTGGTATCATAACATTTGGTATCAGAGCTTTGGATTCTAGGGTTTCGCTGCTCCAAACAGGTCATCGTGGCATTTTCGCTATAACCTTTTTTCTGCGACATTTCAAAAGTTGAAAAAAAACCCATTTGAGACGAAATCGCACTGAACCTTGGGTCCGAATTTCTGAGCTTTTCACGCTACATTTGCGGAGATATGATCCGAGGAAGTTGGTCTTTTTGCAGACTCCTGAATTACATTCCAAACAAGTGACCTTGGGAAAATCGTCATAACTTTCTCTCTGAGCATCGGATTGAAATTTCGTAAGAAGGTATAGAAAGAGGATGGACTGTAGTTGCTTGCACATATTTTTGCAGAGCCAAAGGTCGAAACAGTGACACGTGGCATGCCGTACAACTTCGCTCTATTGAACTAGTCTATAATCAGGTCACTGTGGGAGATTTGGCATAATGCTTCCTTGGATAATCTAATTTCGATTAGACTAGTGGCATTGGAAAGAGGATGCAGAGGCTACTACAGGTCGTAATTTCAAAACTTAAAGATCTGAAGGTACAAAGTTACAGTTATTTCAAGATCGTGCTCCTAAAATCAAGAAAAAGCAAGATGAGGAAGTTTGATGGCAAGGCTCTTGTAAATTGGATACGTAATATGGAGAAATATTTTGATCTACATGGTGTACCACTATTACAAAAGGTATGTATTGCATCTTCATATTTAGAACCGGATCAATTTTTATGGTATAAAGGGCTTTGTTCTCGTAAAAGACTTGTTACGTGGTCAATTTTCACGGAGGAAATGATAGCACATTATGAGGATACAAAGAGCAACACCTTCCTTAGAGCAACACCACAACAATTGGAAAGAGTAAAAGGGCTTTGTGACATAGTGGAAAGCAAAATTATGGAAACCAAGAAGCATACCCCTCACAACTATAAAGATGGAAGTGTTGTTTCTCCTAGCCTTCCACAAACTACGAGGGTTACACCACAACAATTGGAAGAAAAAAGAGAAAAAGGGCTTTCTTACAATTGTGATAGCAAATGCACTAAAGGTCATAAGTGTGCTGAGAAGAAATTATTTTACATAGAATATGAAGAGGAGGAAGAAAATGATCAAGAGACATCAAAAGAAGAGGATATATGTCAGGACCCCACCCCGAAGAAAGAAGAAATGAATCAGACCATATCTTGTAAAGCATTGGCAATAATTACCACTCCTCAAACTCTCAAGATAGAAGGACATATCAAGAAGAAAAAGGTGCAAGAAGTGAAAGATCACATCGAAAAAGAAGAAATGAATCCAACCATATCTTGTAATTCATTGGTCAAAATTACCACTCCTCAAACTATCAAGATAGAAGGACATATTAAGAAGAAAAATGTTCAAGAAGTGAAAGATCACATCAAGCATCAAGAAATGAATCCGACCATATCTTATAAAGGATTGGAAGAAATTATCACTCCTCAAACTCTAAAGATAGAAGGACATATCAAGAAGAAAAAGGTTCAAGGGGTGAAAGATCACATCGTGCATCAACAACAAGTTCTCCAACTTTTAAAGGATAATGCCACTTTGGTGCAAAATCAAATGAAACAACAGGTAGATCGACATCGTAGTAAAAAATGTTTTGATTGGGTATTTTTACTGCTACATATCAAGCAAGCTATTTATGAGAAGGAAATGTTGGCAATACTACATGCACTTAAGAAATGGCGTCCCTATCTAATGGGAAGACACTTCAAGGTAAAAACG
>APFE031311176.1:0-32404 GCA_000404065.3 Pinus taeda | reverse complement strand
TCCTATATATAGAAAGGAGGTCTTTTGATTTGTATCATCCAAGAATTGTTCATTTATGTAATGTAAAGGAGGTTGCCCCCTCGAAGAGGCTGAATTCTAAGGCGTTGATCTATCTTTTCTATCTTTTCTTGAGCTGGTTTCATAACAGAAACCTTAAACATCCATTAATGGTGTGACTTCTTTACCTTTTATTACACCATTTAAAGCAAGATTGATATACCTACTTATGATTAACACATTAATGCTGATAATATCAATGATTGGTTTGGCCAAATGGAAGTATATTTCAGTGTCCAAGGATAAAATGGCGAGGAAAAAAACATACTTTGCCACACTAAAAATGTATTGTGCTTTTTATTGAGCTTGAGATCTCACAGTAAGGAATAAGAGCATTGGTGATTGCAATCTCAAGGTAATTTTCCATATAGATCTAACCTCTGCATAGATGAAAGGGTGGACCAGTTCGAGGTGAAGAACCTTGGGTTAGTGTTTCTCCTATATATACATAGCCTTAGCCATCTAGTAATAGAGGTAGAGGGTTACAAACATTTGTTGGAGTTCATGGACACCTGTGCTGCATGCAACGACAATGCATCTTTTAGTTAGTATGTTTTTATATATATTATCATTATTTATTTTATGTATACTAGTTTTTCATGGGTTGCACGTGCCCCCTCTTCATGCTAATTGTTTGTGTTTTTATTCTGAAGCTATGTATATGCAAGAGGAACATTACCCTAAGGTTCTTCACATTTGATTGGTCCACCATTAGCTCAGAGCTATACGATAAAATACTATGAGATATCAATGGATAGTGCTCTTATTCCTTACTATGATATCTCAAAGCTTTTAGAAAAACTGCCACAAGATAAAGGAGGGTTTGTCCCTTGTCTTCGAGATAGGGGCAAGGCCACTGCAAGATTGCCTTGTGGTCATAATGGGAATAGGCCATGAAAAGGGCTTTAACCTAGAGAATTTGTCAAGCTCATAGATGAAGTAAAGAGAACTAGGTACCAGGAACTATTCATTCCCCTCATACTAGTCAATTAGGTTCAATAAGGTCGGTGACAACTAAATCTACTATAGAACCTTTGCTACCAATCCACTACTATATTTCCATGTGGAAGTGCATTGTAGAGCACAAAATCGAGGGAACTACACTCTTTAGGGCGTGTCAGATGAAGCAATATCTACGAGAGGACATCAAATGAGGAGCGATATTGTCCAACCTAGCTAAGGTATGAGGAGCATTTGTTGGATTCACCTTTTCAAGTGCATACATATATGGTGAAAAAGAGCAGGCGTATCCCATAAATTTTCCTACTTGGAACATAGATTCCTGGCTGCAAAACACACATTAGTTCTTGAAATTCGATACCTGCTTTGGATTTTAGGTAATGTATTACATGATAGTTATGATATTTGTGTCTTTGCATTACTATGATGACTTTCTTGCTAAAAAATGGTGATATTGGCATACACGTGGATTGTGAAACAGGGATGGATCCCAAGCTTAAAGAAACTAGGAAATATTGTTCACTTGGCCTAATCGCATGTCATATTGGATAATGTAGGTTGCAAGAGCCCAAATCATCTAGATGATCATATTCATAACAACAAAATTATAGGGTTTTATAATGTTGCTCCTAATGTTGAAATACACCCTATTGATCAAAACCATATTCCATCATAGTTTGTTTTGATTCATTGATGCAAGATCCTAGTGAGAAACATACAAGTGTTACCCAAATCAACCAGATGATCATATTCATAACAACAAAATTATAGGAGATTATAATGTTGCTCCTAATGCTAAAATACACCATGTTGATGAAAACCATATTCCAACATAGTTTGTTTTGATTTATTGATGCAAGATCCTAGTGAGCAACATCCAGGCTTATTTTGAAATACATAGTTTCAAAGGTTGACTCTTGCAAGATGAGAAACATACAAGTAACATTGTTAGTTTTTGTAGATCCTTGTGTCTCTGCATTACTGTGGTGACTTTCTTGCTAAAAAATGGTGATATTGGCATACACGTGGACTGTGAAACAAGGATGGATCCCACGCCTAAAAAAACTAAGAAATATTGTTCACTTGGCTTAATTGCATGCCATCTTGGTGAATGCAGGCTATAAGAGCCCAAATCAACCAGATGATCATATTCATAACAACAAAATTATAGGAGTTTATAATGTTTCTCCTAATGTTTAAAGACACCCTGTTGATCAAAACCATATTCCATCATAGTTTTTTTTTATTCTTTGATGCAAGATCCTAGTGAGTAACATCTAGGCTTATTTTCAAATACCATAGTTTCAAAGGTTGACTCTTTTTAAGATGAGAAACATACAAGTAAACACTGTTAGTTTTTGTAGCATCGGATGTGTTCTAGCCTTGAAATTTCGTGGAGAGGCTAGAATACATGAGATCTCCAAACCCCAAAAATTGTTTCTGGAAATTCTACCTAGAAATGACTTAATTAGATTATTATTCAGTTTTTTAATATTTCCTAAGTGTTACACAACATTTTGTCACTATCCTTGTACTCCCTGTTCCTTGATCCTGGAGGACCTCTACAGTGAACCCCACATGCTTTGTCTTCATGGAGAAACTCCCATTATGTCCCTCTTCATGAGCAGATCATTTCCCTTTTGCACCATTTCCCCTAAAACTTCTGTTTTGCCCAATTTACAAGACCGACGCTAATGACCTTTGTCTCCCCTGCACCGATGTGCAGAGATTAGCACTATTCCCCGCGCCGATCGGTGCGACTGAGCTATGTTCCAGTCACATCGATCTTGTTATGGGAAGATTCTAAATTAGACTTGAAGCTTCCATCTCTAGAAGCTCCGTAACGGAAGTCTGGTAAATGGTTTGGCCGGATGGTGTCGAGGATGACAGTTTGGGCTCCTTTCCCCTATAATGATGGAACTACCTCAAGGGACAAGTCTTTCTCCCATGAGAAGAGGATCCATCTCCCATCCATCTTTCCTATATAAACCTCCCTTCCTACCAAGCACAAACTACTGTGAAAATCAGAGTTAGAGTTTTGGCTTAGTGTGAATATACTATTTTGGACAAGCAAGCTATTACTAGTTATAGCCATCTAGTTGTGTGAGGAGAAGTGTGTTTGGTTTGGAGTGAAGCCTAAAGGGAATAGTCTTTAAACTATTGTTGTTTAAAGCCATCATGAAGTGCTAGCAGAAGCGTGTGGGAACCTAGTCTTGTCAAAAAAAGACTGTGACGTCAAGACGAATGGTTGTAATCTCTCTTTGAATATTAATATATGCAACTATCGATTGATTTCCTACATGTTTTGTAATTTTACATATTCGTGTCTTAATGCTTCTTGACTTATTAAGTAGGCTAAATTGCAATTTGTCTATTATTATGTTTGTGTGTTGTTGTTGTTTACTTGTTTTAGGAGCTTGAAGAAGGAAGCGAGAGATTATCGGAGCGAGCAAGCGAGGACATCATCAAGCAGGTTAAGCGACCAAGAGGTAGGCCCTCTTAATTGATTCTAACCTAAGGAAATCTTCCATAGAATGTATTTGTTGTGGCTAGACCCATTATCGGGCTAGAGGAATTTGTTCATGTTCGCACTTATAATTTTACTTCACCATAAATTGGCGACTCAAATATGGAGATCCCGTCTTTTTGTTTGTTTTAGATTTCATGATTTTGTGAGAACTTTGATAGTTTCACGTTTTCCCTTTTGTTCTGTTGCTTTTCTCCTACTTACTGGCTTAAGTCTAAAATTCATAGTAGCAGATCTGGTCCCTGTTTTGATTTTTTTTCTTAGTTTCCTCGGACAACGCATTTAATCGGCTGACAGTCGCGTCGACCAGCGCGAATTGCTGAGGAACAGTCGTGTCGACCTACCTCTGGCACTTGTTGTCAATTAGGCAGTCGCGCCGATCCCTGTAAGTGAAGATTAGGGCTAGACCCCAATCTTGGCCAGTGTGTTCTGCTCTTGTGTTTTTGACCCTATGAGCCTTTTGACTATTTTCTCCCTAACTAGAAAGCTACTTTTTGTTTGCTTTTTGCTTGCTTGTAGGCTTGTCATCTTGCTGTTTGATCGATCGAACCATTGAGTGGCCAGCGACACTAGGACATCTAGTTAGTTGCCCATTCAGCAGCTTGTGGACTCATCAAGTCCGATTCTGGGTGTGTCTACTCCTTGCATTTGTTTTTGGTCCCTCTTATGACTTTGACCTCTTTTTGCACAAGTTTGAAAAAGTTTTGTTTACTAGTTTGAATGTCTTTTCCCGGCATAGATTACAATGTCGGTCTTGTGTGTGGTAAAGTCGGTGTTTTGTCGATTTGAATGAACTTCTCTTTTTATGTTTTCATCTACTTGAAGAGCTCATAGTCTCAGAAACTTTTTCATTGAAAGATTGTATGTGAAAAGTTTGTTTTGTTGTTTCATGAGAAAGTGTGAAATTCTAGTTTGTTGCATCATCATGATTCGCATCTCTTAAAAACTAGAATTGCATCAGCATTTGAAAAGGAAGAGAATTTTTTCTCATTTCAAAAGGATTGATGGATAAGTGCTTGTCACGAAATTAGGAATTGGAATGCATTTTTCATTGGTTTATATTTTGAAAAAATGAAATAGTGAAAGATCATTTCGTTTTCACTTGCTTAATTGTTTGCATTTGATTGAGTAGTTTCTACCCTCTCTAGTGTAGGCATTTCATCGAATTGAAAGGGTCCTGTCCCATTTAGTTGCTATACTAGTTTTTTCGAGTAGCATCACTAAGACTTGAAAACTAAAACTTAACTCAAGATCAACTCTAAAATGAATTCAATTAACCTAAGGTGCATTTGACATTAACGATCATATCTAGAAGGTTTAGGCTAGAGACGTGTTCCGGTGTTTGTAAACCTAGCAATTGTCGTTAGCTTCCGCATTAGACAACGCTAGCACAGATTTGTGCTCCTCGTACTGTCGCGTATATAACGGGAGACCCCACTATGCTGCAATCCTTTTATCCTTAGGAAGTCGAGTCAGCCGCCTTATGAACATGATACACCGAACACAACATTCAGGGAGATTCTTTGCTCGTACTTCTTGGTTTGCCAGGAGGTATTCTGCAATTCACAGTGGCTTGGTAATCATATTTACCTAGATCATCCGAAGTAGTCATTTGATCTTTTTGACTCATTAAACTTAAAAGATCATCTGAGCACTTGTCCTTTCGAGCTTGTTTCCAAATCGAAAGTAATAGAGTCATCTTTGTTTCTTTCTCGACTCTTAAAAAATGAAATAACATCATTCATTTATGCATCTTAAATAATTGATTGCCGATGATCCAAAACATCCTGTTAGATTTTTGACCAAATCATGAGTTCCCTTAGAAGGACATTTTAAAACCTTGAAGTTATTTTTTCTGTCGATTAAGACAAGGTCATCGTAGCTGAACCATCTGGTTCACCTATTTCCTCTTCCTCTCCTCCGCCTGAAAGATTGTCTGAGGAGTCGCTTCCTGAGTTATCAGAGCCATTTGAGGAGCACAATGTTGAACTTGCAATTGTTTTGAGTGTTCAACCATTATCACCATGTCCTTCGCATACTTTCAATTCAGGGTCATTTGCTGATCTTGACCCAAAATCTCTGGATAATCGGGGTATATCTTGTTCTCGAGATGAGATCAAGACATATACGCATCTTTTTCAAGAATTCCTTGATGTGTTTGCATGGTCTTACGAAGAAATGTCTGGCATTGATCCCAACATTGTGGTGCACAAAATACCCACGTATTCGAATGCGAAGCCCATTCAACAACAACTTCCTCCAGTGCACCCTAGGAAGGTCATTGCTATTAAGGGTGAAGTCGAAAAGCTTCTCAAAGCCGGGTTCATTTATCCCATTCCCCTCACAGACTAGGTGTCCAATATTGTCCCAGTGACTAAAAAACATGGCACAATCCGCGTTTGCATGGATTATCGAGATCTTAATCGTGCATGTCCTAAAGACAACTATCCTACTCCCTTCATTGATCAAATCATTGATGAATGTGCCAGGAGCGAGATATTTTCCTTTATGGACGGTTTTTCTAGTTATAACCAGATCAATATCGCACCGACCGACCAAGAGAAGATAGCCTTTATCTGCCCATGGGGTATGTTCGCATACAAGCTCCCTTTCGGCCTAAAAAATGTTGGGGCGACATTTCAACGGGCAATGTCCTATGCGTTTCATGATATTCGCAACATTGTCCAACCTTACTTGGATGATCTTCCTACCCATTCTCGTAAGCGACGAGATCACCCAAACTACCTTCGACAAATTTTTCTACGTTGTAGACACTATAACATCTAGTTAAATCCACACAAATGTGTTTTCTGCGTGGAATCAAGACGACTCTTCGGCTTTATCATTTCCAAGGACGAAATTCGCCTAGATCCACTAAAAGTCAAGGCCATTGTAAACTTACCCCCTCCATCTTCACTACACCAACTCTAGAGCCTCCAGGGAAAGGCCAATTTTCTTCGTCGTTTTATACCCAACTATGCCAGGCTAGCTACAAGACTTACCCGGTTGCTCAAACAAGGAACACCCTTTGCATGGGACGAGATAGCCCAAAAATATTTTGATGACCTTAAGGCTATCCTCATAAATGCTCCTCTGTTGCATCCACCAGACTATTATCAAGATTACTTTACCTAGTCGCAGCCCTAGCACCATAGCTATGGTGTTGGTTTAAGATGATGAACACGTGATTTACTACCCGCGTCAAAATCTCCTCGACACCGAAACACATTATGCAAATTTTGAGAAGTTGGCTTTGGCCGCTGTCCAAGTTGTTCAACGTTTTCATCATTATATTCTCTTACGAACGACTACAGTGATTTCTGAATGCAACCCTATGAGCTACATCCTGACTCTTCAGTGGTTGGGGGGCAAATATTCTAAATGGATCATTATCCTGCAAGAATTCGATTTGGTCTTCACTACGGCCAAATCTAAGAAGTCACTTGTTTTCGCGGAATTGATATGTTCCCTTCCCTCTAGAGATCTCCCTGCTGGCATAGATGAACAACTCCCAGATGAGACCCTTTTCCTGATTAGCACCCTTGATCCATGGTACGGTGATATCATCGTGTATCTCCAAACCTCCATGTTTCAGTCCGCGTTGACCAAAGATGATCGTTGAAGGATTCAGCATCATTCTCAGCCCTACCGTATTATTGATGGTACTTTATACAGTGTCGGTGTTGATTATGTTCTTCATCAATGCCTCACGATTGAGGAAGCTGAAAGAGTTCTCAATCATTGCCACTCTAGGGCATGTGGTGGTCATATGTCTAGTTATGCTACACCTCAAAATATTCTTCGCGCTGGTTATTTCTGGCCGTCCATCTTCAAAGGCTGCATTCTTGCTGTCTGCAAGTGTCATGAATGCCAAATCTACCAACGCAAGATGCACACCCCACCCGCTCACCTGCACCTTGTCATTACCATTGGTCCCTTTGCCAAATGGGGCATCGATTTTATGACATTTAACTCTCATTCGGTCGGGGTGAATGGATACATTATCATTGCCATGGATTACTTCACCAAATGGGCCGAAGCGATGCCTACATATTTTGCAGATGGTAAGATGGCAGCTCAACTCCTTTTTAACCATGTTATTTCTAGGTTCTGCGTACACCAAGCCATTGTCACAGATCATGGCTCCCAATTCAGAGATTACATGATGGCAGAACTGAAATTTGCATTGGGCTTGCGCCACAATGGCTCGACCCCATATTACCCTCAGGCCAACTGCCAAGTTGAAGCTATGAACAAAGTTTTGGTCACCATGCTTCAGCGTACTATTAGGATGCACAAGTCAAATTGGCATCTCATGCTTTTTTCAGCTCTATAGGCCTACCGAACTTCAACCAAAGACACCACTGGTTTCATACCATTCAAGCAGGTCTATGGTCTAGAAGCAACATTGTCGGTCGAATGTGAGATTCCTTCACTTAAGTTAGCTGTTGAACTCCTCCCTGAAACATCACCTCAAGAGGAACACCTCTTATATTTAGACCGACTGGACGAGACTCATTGTCTCATTGCCTTGGTCATCAAAGCACAAAAGAAACAAGTCAAATCCCATTTCGACCAGTCGGTCTCCCCTCGTGCTTTCTCTGAGGGTGATTTGGTCCTACTATATGACTAAGCTAATGATAAGCTGGGTGCAGGCAAGTTCAAACCTATGTGGCATGAGCCCTATATTGTAAAACGTGTTTTGCAGAAAGGAGCCCATGAACTTATTGATTATGAAGGAAATCCTCTCGATGAGCCCCGCAACAGGCTTTACCTCAAAAGTACTATGCTTAGGTCATCTTGCATGGTTACTTATGTACATTAGAAATGGATGAAATAGACATTAAAAAGTGACAATAATAATGATAAATTAGTGGCCCAACACATGCCTTCTCATATTTAGGGCTCTTAAACCCTCTTGGGGCTTCATTCACTATTTTTATCATCTTTGCCCAGTAGGGAGATCACACAAGGTTAAAGAGAAGACCATTTGCATAAATGCATTGACCTCTAGCTGCATTTGCTATCTCTCAAGCATCATTATTAAAACTCCTTTCAAGCGGCCCCAAATTAGACTGTCTTGAACAAACAATTCCATGAGAAAGAAGTGGAGGCTTTGATGAAGATGCTCCCAACCTTGTTGGGTGTCTTAATTGGGAGACAGGATTTGCCTCATTTGCTTTAGCATCTACCTCGCCTTGTTCTTTCTGATATTTTGCAAGTTTTGCCTTGCTTAAACCATTTCCATCTATCCCATTCTCTTTAGGTGGACCACTACATATTCGAACTGTTAGTTTTTGGTAGCATCGTATGTGTTCTAGCCATGAAAATTGGTGGAGAGGCTAAGGCACATGAGTTCTAAAGAACCCAGAAACTGTTTGGTGAAATTCCAATCAGATTATATTTTATTAAAATAATTAATATTTTTAATGGGGTTCCTAGGTTTAAACTTAGGAAAATTAAAATATCGATGGGTATTAATCAAAAGATGGGTGAGAATGATCTAGAAGGCAGATCAAGTCATGTTTTAATCTTAATTGTTGATTAGAGACTTAATCTCGAACGTCGAAGTCTCAACAGGAAAAGTATAACAAGGAGGCTTGGGGTTTATTTAGAGACACACAGAGATATTGAGGAAATCGATTTTTTGAGGTGAGACGTTTTCACGAGGAAAATTGATTGGGGAGATCTTGGAGCAGAGGGGCAAGGATAGTTAGCGAATACTAACAGAGACACGAAGGGACGCTTGTGGAGGTAGCGCAACAACCAGGAGGACTTACGCTAGGCCAGTCTAGGTCCATGTAGCCTTTGATGGAGAGCCAAGAGGGCCAACGCAGAGGAGAAAGTTGCCTTCCATACAAAAATTCGGAACAGTCGGGGAACTGCCGGAACAACCAGGAAATCTGACACAGTGGGAAAAAGTGACAGCGCAGGGCTGATGCAAAGCCTGAAACGCTGACGCAAGGCCTACGGAGGGCCAGCAAAGAAGTAGTCGTGGTTAACCAGTCTTGTTGTCGGATCAGTCGGAATCTGCCGGGTGAAGTGAGGTAAAACTCACTCACATTTTTCACCATTGTATTTCTTTGTCACTGGTTTGTTGGGAGGGCTACCAACATTTGTATTCAGAATCACTGCTTAATAATAGAAAACCCTAAGAGTTGTTGCACCAATTTTCCTACATTGGGTTTTCCCGGGGACTATTTTGTCCAAAAATGATTGTTTCCTATGTATCTTGTTCTTTGCTCAGTTTCCTTGTTTCATGTAAATCAAATTTAAGTAGTGTAGGCTACAAAAGTAATTTGCTACAGTATTCAAAAGAATAACTTGATAAATGTAATTAAAATAAAGTAGGTGAAGTAGATTCATATTTGTTGTAGTATGAGTTCCTTGAGGATTACAAATTTTCACATGGTATCAAAGCATTGATTTTGAAATAAGAAGAGCAGATCCAGCGCTGAGCAGAGAGGTTGAAAGCTGCACTTGGCAGCAATTCGAATCCCCTTGAAGGGATTGCGCAATCCTTGCTGGGAAGCAAAGGTTCCGAGGAAATCTCTCACTGAGAGAGTCGACCGAGAGGTACGATTTCCAATTCGTGAGTTTGTAGAGGAAGAGGGAGTGACGCAGAGCCTCAGCGCAGTTCTTGAAGGGCGCAATTTCTGCCAGAGCAGAAATCCGTTGGAAAAGAGCGAAGACACATAGAAGGGGGATTTTCTCCTCGGAGAACATTTTGCCAAAAAGTTTGAATTTCTCACTCGCTGGGCAGCTGAGCAATGCTGAGTAGTGACCAGAGGAGTCAGTTCAACAGTTTGGGTTAGATGGCATTGCATGGGCTCACAGATTAGGACAGGTTGGAAGGAGCTTCCAATTATATTATATGAAAGACCATAATCATAGTTGTTCTGGAGAATATGATCTCAAAGCCTACATCAAAAGTGTTTTAGTTGTTTCTACTGACAATAATCAAAGGAAGAAGTACAAGGCTGAGCAGGGGAAGGCGAAGAGGCTCATTCTCAATGGAGTTCGAGATCATGTGGTATCACACTTACAGGACAAGGCTACAGCCTGAGAGATGTGGGAAGCTTTGTCTTCTCTGTATGAAGGCTCTTCTAAACAATGGAAGATGTACCTAGAATAGAAGTTGCAACGGACATTGATGCAAAAGGGAGAAGGAGTCAACTTTTATATTCAACTTCTTCAGGACACAAGAAACCAACTCACTGCAGTGGGGTCTACTCCTCAGTCTACCACGATGGTAAGGATAGCCCTAAATAGAGTCTCGAATGAATGGGAAGTCTTCGTCCAAAGTATATTGGGCAGGGAAAGACTATCTTCATGGGAGGAGGTGTGGTCAGCTCTTCAACAAAAGGAATTAAGGAGGGACCTAGTTAAGGTCAACCTCAATGGCAACAGTGGGAGTGGCATAAAGACCAGGGAGGAGGAGGAGAACGCAACTCTAACATCAAAGGGACAACAAAAGCAGAAGCGAAAGAAGGACATTTTGAAGGTGAAATGTTTCAGTTGCGACGAGATGGCCACTTTGCATCCCAATGTCCTTTGAAGCAAAAGGATAAGGATGATAAACATGAGCCTAAGTCTGCTCCAGCAAATATTGACAAAGATGAGATTGCCATGAGTGTCCACGCATCTCCAAGAGGGAGATGGGGTGGTATTGAGTTGTAGTCGGGAGGACTACATGTGGGCAAGATCCTTGAGGAGTCCACCTCTTGGATCAATTCCTTGCTACGGGAGCCTGAGATTCAGCAGTAGCAAGATGAACTTAGTGTCAGATGATGTAGTGGATTGTTTGGAGAGACAAATGCAGTAGCCTGGGACCAAAGACTGATCAGCGCAAAGCAAGGTTGGCAACAATGCAGATGTCACTATGCAGAAGTCAGTAGCTACGCAGAAGGTTCAGAGGGTCCAAGCCTAGTAGCAGTCAGATGCCAACATTCATGGTATTATGTTGAACACAGTTAAGTTCAACGAATTTTTGTTGTTTTTCAGTGGCTTATCTCAACAACTGAGTTGCAGTACGAATGCAGTGTTAGCAGTGGCAGTGCTAGCAGCCTAATAGATGCAACATTTGAGAGGGAGTTGTAGTATAGATGCAACAGTGGCAGTGGTAGTGTCATGAGCAACAATACAGTAGCAGTAGCAACACAGTGTTGGTGGCAGCGACAATGTGGAAAAGAGGTGCTTCAGAGACAGAGCAACATGCAGTTGGACATTGTTGATAGAGCACATTACTCGCTAATAGGGAGTGTTAGTTTTTGGTAGCATTGGATATGCTCTAGCTATGAAAATTGGTGGAGAGGCTAAGGCACATGAGAGCTAAAGAACCCAAAAATCGTTTGGTGAAATTCCACCTGAATTGTATTTTATTAAAATAATTAATATTTTTAATGGGATTCCTAAGTCTAAACTTAGGAAAATTAAAATACTAATGGGCATTAATCAAGATATGGGTGAGATTGATCTAGAAGGCGGATCAAGTCATGTTTGAATATTAGTCGTTGATTAGAGACTTAATCTCAGCTGTTGAAGTCTCAACATGAAAAGTATAAGGAGGAGGCTTGGGGTTCATTTAGAGACACACATAGAGATTGAGGAAATCGATTTTCTGAGGTGAGAAGTTTTCAGGAGGAAAATTGATTAGGGAGATCTTGTAGCAGAGGGGTAGGGATAGTTTGGGAATACCGACAGAGAGGTGGAGAAAAGCTTGTGGAGGCAGCGCAACAACCAGGAGGAATGAAGTTGAGCTAGTCTGGGCCCACACAACCTTGACGTACATCCAGAAGGGCCAATGCAGAGGAGAAAGTTGCCTTCCACGCAAAAAGCTGGAACTGCCGGAACAACTGGGAAAGCTGAGGCGATGGGCAGAAGTGACAGCACAGGGCTGACGCAGGGCCTACGTAGGGCTAGTGCATAAGTAGCTAGGGTTAGCCAATCTTGTTGTCGGATGAACCAGAATCTACTGGGTGAAGTCAGGTAAAAATCACTCAGATTTTTCACCATTGTATATCTCTGTCACTGATTTGCCAAGAGGGTTAGCAACATTTGTATTCAAAATTACTGCTTAATAATAGAAAACCCTCAAAGTTGTTGCACTGATTTTCCTGCATTGGGTTTTTCTGGGGATTATTTTGTCCAAAAATAATTGTATCCTATGTATCTTGTTCTTTGCTCAGTTTCCTTGTTTCATGCAAATCAAATTTAAGTAGTGTAGGCTGCAGAAGTAATTTGCTTCATTATTCATAAGAATAACTTGTTAAATGTAATTAAAATCAAGTAGGTGAATTAGACTTAGATTTGTTGTAGTAGGGGTTCCTTGAGGATTAGAATTTTCACACGAACCCTATTGGATTTTAACCCAAGAAAATGTGCTTTAACCCATGTGTATGATCCCTTACACTCCTTTTTACACTCACTGCAAACCCATGCCAGTGATCCTCCTCCTTGGATCTTCCCAACAGTAGTTACATATTTCCAAAGTGCTGACTTTGGATCAACTTTAGGGGCACATTCAATTTCATGTTCTACTTCCTTTGCCTCACGAATGGTTGAACTTGAATTTGCCATGAATGATGATGATGATGTGATTTTGTAAATGAAATTGCAAAATGAAATTAACAAATATGTATTTCAAAATAAGTTAGTAACTTACAAACCTTGAAAAAGAACAATCATTGTTAAAACTTGTGATTGGACTTGTGTCTAATATATAGATAATATCAAGTTGGACTCATTTCCTATATGACACAAACCAATGGTTGCTATCTTCTACTTCAATGGTGGTGTGTATCTCAATTAACTTGTTTAAACTTTAGAGTATTTATTTCAGGGCGCAAACTAAAGTTTATTTAGAATATCACAAATACTTTAATACTTTATCATGTTCTGTCCATTGAAATTCTCATCAGATCTATCAACTTTCAAGTTACTGTGGTAGCCAAGTGAAGCACTGAGGGTCTTTGCCACCAGATTGAATATTTAGATTAGTCTTTCTGAAGTTTAAAAGTTACATAGTTTAGTCAAGAATCACAAATGAGATATTCCAACTACTAAATTATGCTCTGCAAAGCATTACTTATAGAAAAGCATATAAAACACTACAAAAATCATAGAACATGATGAAGAAAAAGAGTGATGTTTAATGCTACAATTATTGTAAGTACATTGGACATCCCAAAGGCCAAGGATGAACGTTGGGGGCTACATTGTGAGAAATGTTAGAAGTAGAATATGCCAAGGCAGGGAGAGAGATATAACACTACTTGATAGTGCCTCAAGGAATTTCTTTGATGGAAATTGTGCATTGTGAATGTGCAAAGACATGAAATTTTCAAATTATTTGCCATTAAGATATAGATCAAGAAGGACCTTATTATTGCACTATGCAATATTTGATACTAGTGGCCAATGACAGTAAATAAATATAACCTTCCCACAATCTTGCATCTTGAACGGTTGAATCATACTCTAATGATAGTTTGCTATGTTATTTTTATGACCACAACAGGAGTGGCATTCTCAAACAAGTGCGGAAGGACGTTGAGGCTTCATTGTGCACAAATACTGTGTGATAGGAAAAATCAGGGGTGCAAAGGTAGTGGCATGAAATATTGGAGAACTACACAAAATGCCTCCAAGCCATGCAAGTGAACACTACATAGAGTTGTAACAAAGAGTTGTTCTACCGAATGAGGCATTGTGCAAGACCCATTCATTGAAAAATGAAAAAAATAAAGTAACAAAATACAATATTTGTTCAGAGCACTTGCATAAATGGTTTGGTAAAAATGTTTTTGGTTTTTCCACTCACAGCGACTCGACGCTCCAGTCAACGGCGGCGACACTCGACACTCCAGTCAGTGGCGGCGACACTCGGCACTCCAGTCAGTGGCGGCGACACTCGACACTCCAGTCAGCAGCAGCGACACTCGACACTCTAGTCTCACAGTCGACGGCTTGGCAGTCGGCACTCACAGTTGGTGACTTGGCAGTTGGCTTGGCTTAGCAGTTGGCTTGGCTTGGCAGTCGACACTTAGCAAAAATGATAAACATTAGCGAAAATGATAAATGTAAATAAAGGCAAACCATAATTTGTAAATAGGTTAGGTTCCGGGCCAGACTCAGTTAATAAATTAATAGGCAAAAATGTTCAAATCCGTTCCTAGCAGCCAAAGATGGTAGGACGTTTTCCTATCCTGTTTGACAAATCGTGAAATGTTTTTCATTGAGGTGGATCCATTTCATAAAAACCTAAAACGTATTCATTGTTCATGGAAACAAGTTGTTTTTCATCAAAAACGACAAAAAAAAAATTAGATCCACATCCGATGTTTCCGGCGGAAACAACCAACAAAAGAAAGAAAAAAAAAGTTGCCCAAAAATGTATTCAACCCGTTTTTAATGTGTTTCGTACCGGAATCTGGATTTGAAATGAAGAACGCCATTTCTAGGGTGGTAGCTTGGCGTTTCTGACAACTTATCTTTCCCATGCTCGTGACCCAGCCCACTATACAGAGGCTAGAAGTAAAGACAACGTAGGCAGACTTGGAATATAATTTGTATAAAGAACCACTCGAAAACAAGCACAACTTAATGAATGGCTAGAAAAACAAACACAACGCCGAACAACATTGGGAGGTATCACAAGAATAAGAATGGTGTCCCCCATAAACCCCTTGAGCCTTCAATCCGTAGACTTGGCCCTGATCATTTTCCAAAACCCTTTCTCTCCACAGGGCTTGCCCCGACAATTCAGGCTTAAATTAGGAAACCCAATTATCAATATGCAGAGAAAAAATCACGATAAAAAACCAGAAACTAGTAAACATGCCCATGCGAGAAAGAATATTGACAAAAAATGTAGAAATCGACATTACATAATCAAGAAGGCCTATATTGCCAGTCACAAAAACTTCTAATTTAACCAGTGTTTCCTTTCCCCTCCAGGCGCGAAGTTTATCCCAAGTAGCCGCCCCCCACCCAAGATATAAAGATAGCATTATAACATACCAAACTTTAAACGCAACCACAAGCAGAGATAGGCAACAATTGAGTATTCCTCTCGCGTTCTCAACGCCGCGAACCTATAACCAACAACCTTATGCTCCTTAAGACGCTGAGGACCTGAGTTTATACGCCAGATATATGGTCTTAACTCCACCTTCATTCCCACTACCTGTAGGTGCCAAGGATTACCAACTTTCACGTCATGGATCTGCCAAGATCTGCGACACTGCATATTATTATAGTGAATATGCCTGTGAGGGCGTGAGGGATACCACCCACCGTCCCAAAACATTAAAAGCCCTGTCATGTCAATCAAGCCCAAGCAGACCTCCAGCTGTCTCGCACCCCAGTATCCCCCCACCATCCCAAAACATTAAAAGCCCTGTCATGTCAATCAAGCCCAAGCAGGCCTCCAGCTGTCTCGCACCCCAATCGGCGGAAGTGTGATGCCTATTTAAAAAATCACATACATTTGGAATAGCCACTAACTGCGTAGTGGGCACTAGCAACTGCCTTTTTTATATTTTTTCTAGAAGAAAACGAATGAATAAAGAGCTCTAGAGCACACCTTTAATCCATTCATGAATTATCCAACTCTCGAACAATTAAAAAAACAATAAACATATAGAAAACAGTTGACCCTCTTTTCAAGACTTTCTGTGGGTTTTAGGTTCACTTTACTATGATTTTCATCCCTTCACGAGCTCCCTATTGTTTAACATTAAAGCAAAAGCAAGGTCACTCACTAAAAGTTGAGAAGCAAAGTGTAGATAATTCTAGCAACCAACATTCACGAGCACGATCTCTTCTTTCTAATTTTGACCAATTCATACACATAAACAAATCTTCAATATAACAACAAAAATTCAGATAAAATAGATGTTATTTTCTGAATAAGCAATTCCAATAACATTCAATGAAAATAGAATGACGCCCACATAGAAATAGCAATTGCAATTCTAAATAATTCAATTCAATTCAGCTCTCCATCCTATTCCTACAAATGTGGGCCCAAATCAAAGTTCTTGCATAAAAGGGGAAAATAAACGTAATAGTAGCTAACAATTCTTTTGATTAGAGACAAAATATAGGCTTTATCCTATAATTAGGACTTAGTATAGCTAGTTAGATACAAGTGTATACAAACATATACATTCAATTCTTTTGATTAGAGACGAACAGAAGGGTTAATCCTATAACTAGGACATAGTATATTTAGTTAGATACAAGTGGATACAAACATATACATTCATCCTCTCGTTCGCATGATCTAGTGACACTAAATTGCAGAAAAAGGGGGAAACATGAGAAAATGAAATGGAATATGGGTTGCCATCATCACATACTCTTAATACAATTCAACCCCTCGCGAGATCAGACATAGCAGGTTGCAAGTCTCGTATTTTTCTCTCTCCGGCATGAACGAGATATCACTGGTGCCATCGAACATTGGAGACAGACCCAGCTATTGAACTACAGGACTAACTCCAATGGAAGAATGAGTAATACATTCCCCTACATGATGAATCACGGACAGTATATCCCCATGGTGAATATATATGGCCTGAAGATAGGCAGAGAAGCAGAATCTGGTTGTGAAAATTCACATGGATTACCCAAGATGCCTTCGAAACTTGATGACTTGTACGAGGTTTTCATAACAGATCATTTATACAGCACAATAATATCACAGTTGGGTATAATGCAATTATGAAGAATGCAAGGTTTCAATATCACTGGTATAATGCAATTATGAAAAACAATGTTCCAGTCAGTTTGAACATTTTCCAGTAAGAAGGAAAAAGATTTGTACCAATTAGGAAAAAACTGTTATCTATCAATAAGCAAAAAAACCAGAGGAATGGTACGTGCATAGCATAATACCCCAGGTCCAATCTTATGATCAAGAGTATTATCTATAGTAGGTCGATGGCCTTGGTTCAAAGGAGTATTTACAGGGGTATTTTCTGAAAAAGTCACATTTGGAGTTTCATTCAGGTTTCTTGATCTCTGAAAAATCACATTTTTTTACCAGGGATGCCTTGAAAGGTAAACCGTAAAATAGAGGCCTATTTAGTTTTATACATCAACAAAATTACATTTAGACTACATATCTATTGTCTTCTCTATTTACTTACAAAGATGTTATGAACCAAAGTATCCCAGAGGCTTGGTCATATGCAACGCAATAACATTACCAGGATATATGGCAAGCCTAAGAAGACAAGATGAAGGTTCAAGAATTTTGAATCAGTCTAGTTTTTTGAACTTAATTAAGAGGAATACTATGGAATTTGATGCTAAACTTAAAAGTGGCAGTGTCATGTCACATCACGAAATTCAGATTCTAGAAAGCAGCCATGTACAAGTTATATATATTTTAAAGCAGAAGTTAGCGTGAAAGAAATTTTAAGCTAATTTGCAAAATACAGAAGGGTCAACAATTTAAGTTTCCAGCCTCAGGCTTGGGTTTTATCCATCTTTATGATATCTGTTATAGAATTTCGAGAGTGTGCTGTAAGAATGTGTGCATTGGCCAAGACTTCCATTGCCAATTTGTACCAAAACGTTTGAAGAGCAGTAGCAAATAACCTGAAGACTGAGGTTGTCAAAAGCAATGAGAATTAATAATATTTCTCCATCTCATAACGCATACTTGATTTCAAGCCTCCAAGCATAATTTTAGCATTTTGTACAGAAGGAAGAGAATATGTTGCAACCAAAACTGATGATAACACCTAGTTTTCTAGTAGAGGCAAATCATCAAGTAACGAATTGAACAGACTACCAATCTAAATTACATCATCAGTCTCAAAAAAGACTACGTAGAAGAATAATTAAGTCTAGGATAAAGGAATAAAATGTTAATATTTTAATTTTTTAACAGACAGTATTTATGACCATTTTGCACAAGTTGGTAAATACAATATCTCATAATACATACATTTTAAATACAAAGCATAAAGTCCTTTAAGTACCTGCTCTTAACTTTTATCTTAGTTTAAATGACAGTTGGAAATGGCCCTCAACCTAGGCATTAAAGTCTTGTAATAAAACACAAAGTAGGAAGTGCTATTGTGGCCTCATTTTAAGCATTTTATTTTGGCTCGAACATTACATTGTCAATCTAACTCTGAATTGTTATCTTGAAAAACATCGAAGCATATCTAGGGAAGAAAACTTATCTTGTAATTGATCCCTAGAATGTGAATTTTGAAAATACTAGAAGAAACATGGCTCCAAAAATAATTCTATAATTAAGCCCAACAGTATGGAAATAAGAAAATTAGATTGAAGCTAGCCTTCCCTTATTGGTATATGAACTTGATTAGGATAAAAATAATGTATCTAATTAGACATAAATTTAAGGTACAAACCACAAATTCCTCAAATTATTCTCTAGTTATTTTTCTTTACTTTAAATGGTAGTGTAGAGTGGCCCTAAATATAGGCTCGTGATTATCATTTTAATATGGTGCTCAATTATGAAGATCTTATATTGCGAACAAGTTTTATGAATTTCCTTCTTCTCAAGCATTGGAATTTGTCAAGCAGGACATAAAATTACATCTAGCGAAAATAACTCAGGGTCTGATTGAATTGTAGGGCACGAATTTTGACAATAATTGCAGAAATTCAGACCAGATAATAATAATGCTATAACCAAGCCCTAGGGTGTGTAAATAAGAAGAGAAATTAAAGCTAGCCTCAGATAGAACAATAAGTGCAAAGTGGCCCTAAACACAGGCTCAAACATTAACTTAAAATATTGAATTATGAACTTAAAATGTGAACGATTTTTCAAACTTATTTTTAACTCAGTCACAAGAATGTAAATCTTTTACTAAAACATTTTTTAGAAGGACATGGGGTTATACCTCTAAAAGGGAATTTAGATTTTAGTCAAACCCAATGGACATTAATTTTGAACACACTAGTAGAAACTCAACTCAAGTAGAGTCAAAATAAATGTATGAAACCCCCTTCAAGTGGAATAGGGGACCTGTTGTTGCCACTACAACATTCTCCAAAAATTCAGTACATTCAAACTTTTGAGCCTCCCAAACTTGCATATCAAGTGTCGCTTTGGCCGTCAAGTGTTGTTTCAAGTCATTCCACATGTTTCAAGTGTTCTCGATCATTCCTAAGTGTCGTCGCATTTTTAGAACACCTTTAGTGCACTTCATGGTTATAATATATCTGTTTGTTGTAAAACGACACTTTTGGTCACAGTCACAAAAACTTTGTTTATTGTACTTGGAGAGTGTTTGTAAACTGGCATTGTGATGTGTATTTTTCATTGTTTTCTCTTGTCTAAAATTTATTGATGAGTTGATATGTGTCGCACTTGATTTATGTCTAAACTCATTATGTTTACCCCTTGTTTTATCTTTCAGACTTAGACAAATTGGTTACACAAGTTAGCCCACTACAGCTAGGAGGGTGCATGGCACACCCTTGAAGCTTACTCAGGACCCCTTCCTTGTTCCAAAGTGCGCCTACACCCTCTAAGAGCGCATAGTGCACTTCCAAGCATCATCCTCCACTTCCTTTTCCGAACTGCGCACTTGAGAATGCCCAAGCCTAATCCTTCAACCTTCAGACTTGCACCCTGTGCCCTTATTGACTCCCTTGAGAGCATAGCGCACTTCCAAGCCTTAGTGGCCTTCCTTCACCCTTCAGACTTGTGCCCTATTAGAAAATCAGAAAGGAAAAACAATTTTCTTATGTTGATAATTACTTGCGATATCGTTGTGTTCTTATTAACTTTCTTATGTTCTTCTTTTATCTTTGTTCCATCAGGCAATCATCAAAAACAAAACACGAAAATCAATGACACCAGATGTAGGCACTCAACCAGGAATAAAACCACTCTATAGGGAAAACCTAGTCAAACTCTTCCACTAGCAAAGTCAAGTTGAGATAGACCAATGCCCCAGACCAAAAGACCTTCCTCCTCCACCCAGTCAACTCTTCCTTCCAATAGATGATCTCTCCCAAAGTCACCAAGTGTCAGCTTCTCAAATGCAACATCAACCCAAAATTTTGGCTTCCAGCTTCAGAATTTTGGCCCAACTTCAAGACTACAGTTTCGACCCTTCCAGCAGCTCAACAACTTCACACGTGTGAGAGAAAAAGAGAAAAGTTTCACTTTTTGTGCTTGAAAAAGTCCTCCTTTTTCGCTAGCCCTTTCCTCCTTGTTCCTTGAATGTTGCACGTTTTTTTTGTCCCAAAAATTGCAGACCGAACTTGTTGAGTGAGTGCTCCAAGTGAGGTCAAGTTGTTGCCTTTATATAGGAGATTTTGCTGCTCAATTAGGTCAACTTGTCCAATTTGAGGCCAACATGGTGGAGGAGGCCTAGAAGACCTAATTTACATCAAAATAAATTTGTTTCTTGATTAACAATGCCCAAGAAGTGTCTATTACATTTTGACATGGACAAAGACACTTGACATAAACCCTAGAAGCCTACAATGGAGGCTTTGACCTATAAACCAGTGACCCAAGCATGAAACCCATCCTTTAATAAGTCAATTTCTTTAATAATAATTTTTTTTCTTTCTTTTGAAAAATACATTACTTCATGACTCAAATACAATTATGAAGACCCACACTAGTTACATTCTTCAACACTCCCTCTTAACTATGGAGGTGTTCATAATTACATATATATAAAGGTACATGGAAGATCTCAAAATGATATGAACTATGAAGAGTTTTAGCACACGTAGTGCTACAGATTAGATATCTGACCAGGGTACTCTAATCAGGTGGGACAAAGGTGAACTCAAGCTTTAGCGACTCTAGGTACCATCCGGCTTTTTTAAGCTCTATCACCAACCCAAGGATCTAGTTGTGTATCTAAGGTCAGAGCTCCATGACCAATGCCACCCTCCCTACTTCGAGATCTAGACATCAACTCATAGGTTGGCTAGATGTCCTCCCAAGGATCTTGCCATAAGATGCTTCACCTCTCCTTACCAGATATATATCCATCAATCCAAGCATGCTGCAAATGTTCAATTTATTTATGGAGAGATCCTGCACAATCACAACCCTAATCAGTAATAAAATTTCAAATATATATACAAGTAAACAGAAACCTTGGGGATCCTCAATCATCCTAATACTACTTATATTGTCATCAAGTTATTCAAATACAATTTTTTCAGAAGTTTTCTTCTTCTTTCACTTCTTCAACAACACCAAATAGTTTCATTACTCTTTAAGTCTTTTGCAAATCCATCTGTAGAACTTTCATTCAATCTTCAGTTTCATTCTTTCTTCAAGGTATTCACTATGATTGTATATCTCCCTCTCAGCTAGGGAGCTATACCTTTTTCTTCTATCCAAGCTCCCTCTCAAATTAGGAGATCAACAACTTCAAAACAACGAAGAAACTTCATTTTTTCAAGGCTTCATTTGTTTCTCATGGCATCAAGGTCATCTTGATCATCACCATTCTTATAGCTTCCTTCATCATGCTCATCATTATGAACATCTTCAATATCTTGAAGATCATGTACCTGCAATACTTTAATAGCAAGTACAACCAAATACAAATCGAAGCATGAAGTTAACTATATCAAAATCATGTCATTACAATGGAAGCATCAAATCAGACAATCAACACCTAAACCTAGTTAGGTTTATATTCAACAAGGGTCACATCTTTTTACATACTAGACTTTAACTTCTTGCTAGGGTTTTGTTATAAACCTTAGACTCTATCTTTGAGGCACAAAGCCTTGGAGATCAACAATTCAATCAAATAATAATTATACATCTAAGGTTTCAACAATATGCTTTTAGAATTACATGTCAAACTCTACCAGGGTTTGTTGCAAACCCTAAATCAAAGATAAATCATATCAATATCATCGTGCCCTAGAATATCAATCTCTACTAGGGTTTTTGTTACAATCCCTATATTTTTAAAACATTAAGTTAGCATAATCGCATATACATATATATTTCACATCAATATGTATTAGGTAAACCCAAAATACAAACATCAATATATAGAAGTTAAATATACAATAATTTTTACTAGGTTAGGGTTTCGATCATATGGATGATTATACACCTAGGGTTTCATTCCTAGGATCTTACTTTAGTTATTACAAGGGTTTTGTTCATCAAACCTAATCCACCAAACCCTAAATATCTAGGGTTTCATTTAGACATTAACAACAGACCCTAAAGGACTATAACATTATCAAAACCCTAAACTTCAAAAGCATAGGATTTCATCATATGTTATATAATAAACCCTTAAGAAGACTAGGGTTTTATAATCAACATTGACATACTCTTAGCATCAAGAGGCTTTCACAAGAATGATTAAAAGTGTAACTAGGGTAGATTCAATCTAATGATTAATCACCCTAACAAGAATATTTAAGATTCAAAACCCTGGACATAACGATGTCAGTAATGTAAAGAAAATTCCAAAAGAAAATGAGCATACCTTTCTATGAAGAGAAACTTGTAACAAAATCTATAGTTTAAGACATATCTTGAATTGGTCTTTAACAAACCTTGTAGGACATCAATCCTTGAAGGGCTTCCTTTGCAACAGAACTTCTTCCATGCTTCAAGTCTCTTCCATAACCTTTGTGTATTTTGCAATCTTTCCTACCAAGGAAAATATAAAGAAAAGGTTATTAACATACAATACAAACAAACCTTGATGTGAGGAGGAAACCAAACATAAAAATATGAAACAAAGATCAAAATACTTATCTTTTGGTAAAATGGTGGATGTTCCCTCTTAATTCAATCTTTCTGAGGGACACCTACAACTTATCAAAATAATTCACAAATGTTCTAACATGACATGTTAAACATGTTTACCACATTTTTTCAACAATTCAAGGAAACAGAATGCAAAGACATGATTTTTTTTTTTCAAAATTCAAAGTCATCAACCAACATTATTGTATCACTGTAAACCCAATTTTTGCAAGTTATATTGTAAATGATGCTAGTATGACCATTTAATTATGTAACAACACCTAGGTAAGCCTCTAATTTTGGCAACAAATTTCATCCTAGGAAGTTTTGTAACCTCACCGAATTATGTGTGATTCTAAACACTAATAATTGACAAAGTTTTTCTTCCAATTTAAACCCCAAAGCTAGGGTGGAATTCATTGACAAAGTCTTAGGTGAGTCCTAGTGTTATATTGAGTCTTTGTAAAAGTGTGTTTGAAAATAATTTAAGTACATTTGGCTAAATTATTTTATTACAAACATACTTGGTCTATACTAGATCACACTATGTCGCAAAATTGGGTAAATTATTGAGGGTCTAAGTCTAATTTTGTTTTTCCCTTTCAAGGTTGATATTGTAATAATTTGATGTGAAAAATATTTTGGTGCATGGTCCCTCACATTTAGACACCATGACTAAAATATTTGAAGGCGGAAAGATAAGAGGAATCTATTTTTGGAGGTCCCCCACTAAGAGAAAAATGGATATTTTAAGAAAATTTGAGCCCTTGGACCTTGGTGGTTAAGTCAAAGTCAAAAATTTGATGAAATTGATCCAAAAATTTTGGATTAATTAAAACTAGGTTTTAAGAAAAATTCGATTTTTTCCTCAAAATAAAAAATTCGATGATGGAGATTAAAATATGATCACACTAGTTTCAACGATTGAGATTATTTTAGTCAAGATCAAGCCACCTAACTATTATTTACCACTTGGAGGGGTTTCTCTATATAAAGAAGTCATTTTGCTTCTATTGAATGTCTTTGGATGATGTAATTCTTGAATGTTGGTATTGAGTTGCTGCTCTGCTGGCAACATTTTGTATCATAACAGAAAGACTTTGGGGTTTAGTTCATGGTGTTTTTCTTCTGTTGATCTGTGGTATGTGTTAGTTATATGTGATCCTATATTGTGCTGAATATTGCTAAATAATTGTTATTTCATTTGTTGATGATAAGAACATTATATTGGTACATGTTATCTTAGGTGATTCACCATATGATCTAACAATTTTCTTTGAGAATATTATAGAGATTTACAGGTACGTTAGCACTTGGGCTCCAAGTTCAAAGATTGTGGGGAAGAGTTGACTATGTTTGAGCTCTGAGATTTCTTTATGGTATTTAATTTTGTAGGAGGGTTTGGCTCATATCTATCGTCTTTTTTTCAAAATATCTTCATCCATTGTTATTTATCCAAAATTGTTTCTCCAAAAAAAATTATTATTTTGTAAATATTATAAATTAGTTCTAACCCATTTGTTTTGCACACACATGGGGATTTATAATTTTTGGGGTTTTGGGATTATTTGATTCATTTGTGTAGGTGGACTTCAAGTTGATCAAGATAATTTTTTTGGGGTTTTAAGGCAAGATCTAGGCCTAGGAAGGTAAGATATGGCCTCCAAGCTCAACGTCCAACCATAGAAGGAAGTTGTCCAGCCTTTTTTGCAGCAAATTTGTGGGCAAAATTTTGTTTGCAGGGTTTCAATATTTTTTTGGCCTTAAGGCCTAGTCGTCTAACATCTTTTCCCTTAGTCGTGAGCCCCCAAAGGGCCTATTAGGCCCTCGGTCTTAATTGGGCCGCTGGTCGTTTAAGGGCTAGCTGTAACTCTTCGAGACCCCTCCAAGGCCTTGACCCCCTTGATTTCGCTAGTTGCGGGCTTGAAAAAGCCTCGACCCCCTTGGTTTCCCTTGGTCATGGCCTTGTGGAGCCTCCTAGGTCTTTCTTCCCCACTCAAGCCCCTTGCTGCAACCACAGAAGGGCTTAAACCCTAGCCATTGGCCCTTCTAATGTCTTTCCTAGCCCTGCGCCAGCCTCTAAGGCCTTGACATCATCCCTAGTGGGCTCATATCTACTCATTCACTCCTTTTCTGGCTTCATTTGTCCTATCTGTGCCCTGCTTTGGCCTCTAGCCTTGTCTTCTATCTCTTCTACCCCTAGTCTTGGGGTTTTCCTACCCTTGAAGCCTTGCCCTAGCCTTGTATTCAATCATCTCTGGTTTTGACATTGTTTGAGCAGACTAACATTGTGGTTTTGCAGCAATATTAGAGCTAACTTGGTGGTTGCAGGTAGCCAAGCTCCTTGGAAGTCAAACTAGCCCTCAACTGGGCCTTTAGGCCTCTTGGTTTGCATCTCTTCATCTCATTATTTTCTCTCTTTTGCTACAACCATTTATGTAGTCATATAAATCAAATAAAAACCATAAATATTGAACAAAGGTTATCTAATAAATCACTTAATTCAATTGGTTAATCATTGGATCTTTTTTCGCATCTTGTTGGTTTATGGAAGATTGATCACTGATTTTCTGAGTTATTACAAATCTGATATATGCTCTTTTGAGGCCTGATCCGAATATTAAAAGTATGAGCTATAGCTTCCAACCAGTGTCATAACCAACTAGATATAATTGGAAGTTTAACACATTGATTCTCTAGCTTATATTTGACACCTTACATTGTTTCTTGACTATTGATATAAATTTGCAGTAGTAATAAATCACATATAAGTCTCTAAAATTAGTTAAGGAGTTGTTATAATTCATAATCATTTATGGTTGAAGTGATTTGGGCTTAAAATTTTGGTCATTGGCATCTATTTGCACTCTTGCATTCACACATATAAGTGCTCTAATCAAGTTGATAAGTGTTTAATGAGATTGGTTAATTGCTCTAAATGACATTGTGATTAATGATATTGTTTCTCATTGCCATTGTAATCATTGGATAATTGGATACATTGCTCATTACTGAATTGGATGTCTCTTGTGGATTTTATGAGTTTAAGTCTCTCTCAAAGCACATTAATTGAATTCAATCTTAATTGAGAGATAATTGGCATATTGGTAATTCATTGTTATAATCTTGAAGATTGCTAATTGTGTTGAGGAGCATTGATCTTGTCCATTTTGATCTTGTTTATCTCTTAAGCAACTGTCCCTTTGTATTACTGACCACTTTTTCTGGCAGCATTAAGTTTGAGCACTTCTACTATGGTGGAGATTGTCATTCATCTCAGTGTTGTGAACATCTCGATACATAACGATTTTATTGTGAAATCACAATTTTTTTGGCTTAGCCAATTTTCCCAATTTTTACCAATATTTTCCCGTTTTTTACAAATTTTTGGTTTTTTGAACCCTTGCCGATTTTATCATGATGCCGATGTTCGCAACATTGATTCATCTATTGTTTAAGTACTTTATTTTTTGTAATTGAAAATCATTGTAATTACGTACTTAAAAAACTTAATAATCTCACCTTAAGAGCACTCATACTTTGCATTAGCATTTTAGGACTAGCATTTTGCATTAAGTAATTAAACCCCAAGCATAAGCCTGGTTGATAGAAAGGTAGGACCACCCTTTTCAATTAGCTTGCGAAGGATAGACCCTCATTAGTAGTTAACACAATGACCTAGCAGTCGTCAGAGCCACAGTCTCTGCAGCGTCGGAGGCATCGGATGGTTAGATCTCAAGGGGAGGAACCGTTAATCAAGCCTCAACTTGCTTCCCCTTGCCTTCTCTGCACAACTTATTCACGAGACTACCCTCAAAACAGTTGGGATAAGGGATTTACCTAGTTAGGCATATAAACTAGAATAAACCAAGATTTTACTTCTCACCTAGATTATGGGATTTGCATTTCATATAGGATAGTGAAACATCCTCAAGCAACAACTATTCATTCGGTGACTTAGTAAATAATTTGTCTTAAGAAAGTAATTCAATCCATTTAAGGCACTAGTCTTCCACGATAATTTAATCAAAATCATTTAACTTGCTAATTCAACCAAGTTGCTAGGCCATTTAGTTGTGTCTCCCTGACTTGTTGGTTGCCAACAAGTCTCTCATGTTCACATTTCATAGGCACTACCCCCCATAGCTTGTTGTATGGAGACATCAGGATGGAGAGGGTGGGGATCAGAGTGGAAGCCCCTGTCCTGAGCATTGTCACAAGTTTACCTGTACAGTTTAGGCACCCTTGCCAGGAAGTAATCTGTTGGTCCTTGGCATTCACAACATCCTTTTCTTCACATCATTTCCGTTCTTCATCCTTCATTTTTGATCTTTTTTGTTCAAGCTGACAACACCACATTTTTTGGCGGCATTGTCGAGGATCCATTTCTTGTTCTTGGTGTTTCGACATCTACTCATATCATCATTCTCATTTTTTATTTTTTCATTAATCCATCAAGCGACATATTTCTTGGCGCTTTAACATCTCATTAATATTCTCATCACCTTGTTCACCCTCACTTTTTCTCTTTGCACCTTAGCACCTAGACATTTGGGTTATTTTCCTGTTTGCGTGGTGACTCCACTTATTCATCCATTCACAAGAGCTTATACTAGAAGCAATTCTGGTAGCTTGGTTAACCTCACTCCCGATTCTGAAAAGGCTCTAAGAGCTCGGTTAAACAAATTACATTCTAGTAAGCATTTAATATTTCTAGGATAGGAAGCCCTCCCTGATATCCACTTGCTTTTCCTTGATCCCGTCAGTCAGGACATCATCCATTTTTACAGGCCTTGCAACTTTGCCAATATCTAGGGGTATCCCCATAATATTCTAGATGTTGGTTTGGAAAATATTTCTATGTTTCAGGGGTACAATGCAATCACTGTTGATGCTCACATTAGGAAGTTCACATATTTTCTACCAAGACAGGCTCACGCTGCTGCCTACAATCAAGAAGATGCTAGAATGAAGCTCTTTATCCTCTCATTAGAAGATGATGCATTGCAGTGGTACTTAGTGTTGATTTGGGGTAGCATCGGATGTGCTCTAGCCATGAAAATTGGTGGAGAGGCTAAAGCACATGAGATCTCCAAGACCAGAAAATGATTTGGGCAGATTCTAATCGGTTTGGTAAATATTAAAATAATTAATATTTTTAATGGAGTTCCTAAGTCTAAACTTAGGAAAAATAAAATATTAATGGATATTAATATAAAACTGGGTTAGAAGGTTACAAAAGTCATGGATCAAGCCAAATCTAATCTTAGCCATTGATTAGAGATTTAATCTCGGTTGTTGAACAACCAACAGGAAAAGTATAAGAAGAGACTTGAGGGTCAGTTGGAGAACATACTAAGGGAGACCAGTCAGTTTGATTTCTGGAGCAGGGTTAGTTGAGAAATTCAAACTAGTGGTCT
Source organism: Pinus taeda (assembly GCA_000404065.3). NCBI lineage: Eukaryota > Viridiplantae > Streptophyta > Pinopsida > Pinales > Pinaceae > Pinus > Pinus taeda. The sequence goes on along the minus strand of APFE031311176.1, from coordinate 3,684 downwards.
AGAGAGCAGCAGGAGGCAGCAGGTATAGAACAGAGAGTCGGGATCAACGCCAAAAGACTAGCGCAGAGGTTGGAGAGGCAGACGCAGAGGCAACGGACTGCGCGGTCACTAGAAGCCTACATGGGTGACGCAGAGAGGCCCAATGCTGATGCAAAGAGACAAGTGCTGACGCAGTAGGTCTAGGAGTTGTGTAGAGGCCAATAAGCCTAACACTGAGGTTGGGAGAAGTGGTGGAGAATTTGTTCTTTGTTGGGTGAGCCAGTTTGGCACCCAATTGTATTGAAGAATTGCTGAATAATAAAATCCTCCTCTGCTGCACCGGTTTTCCCGCATTGGGTTTTTCCAGGGACATTTGTCCAAAACATCTGTGTTGATGTGTTGATTCTTGTGCATTTGTTTGTTTCTGTTTTTATGGTGTGATATCTGCAGCAGAATTTATTTTAATGTTTACTAAAGGGTTTTCGTAAATAACTTATTAGCAAATAAGTAGGAAAAATAAATCAGTGGTTGCAGTGCTAGAATTTTCACATGGTATCAGAGCAAGTAATCAGAGACAGGAAAGGAAAATCAATTATGATTCGAGACCATGATGCAGAGGCATGTGCGTCAATAGACTCACACAGATTTTTAGAAAATTGCACAAGAGACAGTAACTTTGATTTCTCTATGTTGGCTTCCAAGCTAGAAGAAGAAGTGGCTTGTGTCACTAGCTCTGCATCATCAGAAGTATAGTATATAGACAGTGGAGCCTCTTGGCATATGACAGGAATCCAGGAATGTTTCTCAGATTATCAGGAAGAGAGGATGAACTTTCAGATCACCATGGGGAACAAGGCAAAGTGTACTCCAGTAGGGAGGGGTACCATAATTTTTCAAACAGAAATGAGGGAGTGATTTCATGCTACCAATGTGCTGCATGTACCAGAATTGGGGATGAATTTACTTTCTGTGTTGCAACTTCAAGGCAAAGGCTATAACGTTTTCTTCATCAAGGAGAAAGTATATGTCAAACACCCAAGCTGGAAAAAGAAAGTACAGATCGGGATCAAAAGTAACAGGTTGTACAGACTACAACTAGAATCACCAATGGCACTAATAGGCAGGCATGGAGACAAGGATTTGAACGAACTATGGCACAGAAGAATGGGACATTTGCACCATGGGGCTCTGAGAATTCTCAGAAACATTGTAACAGGTGTTCCAGATCTTAGTACAGAACGAGATGATGTATGCAGAGGATGTGCTCTGGGAAGGCATGCTAAAGCAACACTTCCTAGAAGTAAGAACAAGGCTAAGAGTGTACTAGGATTGATACACTCAGATATCTACCGACCTATGTCCACTAAAGCTCTTAGTGGTGGCGAGTACTTCCTTACCTTCATTGATGACCACTCAAGGAAAACTTGGATTTATTTTCTGAAAACCAAGGACGAGGTTTTCTGTTGTTTCAAAGACTTAAACGCTCTAGTAGAGAATTTGACTGGGAAGAAAATAAAAGTTTTGCGCTCAGATAATGGTGGAGAGTATGTCGATAAGGACTTCACTGATTTTTGCGCTAAGGAGGGCATTAGAAGAGAGTGGACAACTCCTTACAATCCAGAGCAGAATGGAGTAGCAGAGGAAGAACATGACTATTGTAGAAGCAGCTAGGGCCATGATTTATGATCAAGATATGCCAAAATTCCTATAGGTAAAAGCATGCAACACAACAATCTATGTTCAGAATAGAACTCCACATCGGGCACCGGGCAAGATTACTTCAGAGAAAGTCTTCATAGGGAAGATGCCTGAAGTCAATCATTTCAAGATATTTCGCAACTTAGCATATTTTCGCATACCCAAGGAAAAGAGGAAGAAGCTGGATCAAACTACAGATAAACGATATCTAGTGGGATATAGCGAGAACACTAAGGCATACATAATCTATCTTCAAAGGAGCAAGAAGGTAGTAGTTTGACAAGATGTTGAAGTTCATGGAGGACAGGGATTTCAGAAAATCTCAAGAAATGCTTTTCGAGGAGCAGTCAAAAGAGGAGCCATTGGTCAAACCTCTTCAGCCAACGGAAGTAAAGAATTCTTCCTTGGATCAAGAAGAATCATAGGATGAGGAGGAGCTAACAGAAGCACCTACTGGCAAAGGAAGAACGAGCAAGAAACTTCGTCAGATTCTGCGAGATGCAGAGGACTTCATCAGTGCACCAAGGAACAATAAGAGGGATCGAAAATAGGCAGATAGATATCAGGCATTAGTAGCTCAGGATGGGGAGACTGCCAGTTTTCAAGAGGCAGCTCAACATCAAGTTTGGCTGGATGCGATGTGTTAAAGTTTCTAATTTTACTTATTTTAGAAACCCTTCATGCACTTTATCTGATTTATTCCTAAATACTTGTTATTTTTCCTTAACAAGTTATTTACAACGTAAAAACTGAAAATAAACACCAGTGCATGCTCAACATATTAAAGATCGGCAAATAAAAGAAATAAGAACAAACACACCACATGACACCATTATTTTTGGACTAATGTCCCCGAAAAAACCCAATGCGGGAAAACCAGTGTAGCTATCTGAGGGTTTTCTTATTAAGCAATATCAGAGTATAATCTAGGTGCCGAAACTGGCCTACCCACCAGAGAATTTCCTTAGCAGCTATACCTCACAGTTTGAGAGAAATCTCCTAGCTGAAACCATGGAAAATCCTTCTGGCAGTTCTTAAGCACAAAATTGTTTTGCAACCCCAGTGTCTGCCTGATCTAGATTGCATCAGCCCCTCTCTGTCTCACACTGGCCCTGCGTCAGCCTTTCTTGGTCTGCATCAGCTTTTTGGGCCTCTACATTAGACACGCTGGACTCTCTAGTGCTTTGCGCAGCACTTTGCTGCCTCTGCATGGCCCTGCATGAGCCCTTGCTGGCTCTGCGTCACTCTTCTTGGCTATTGCGCTGCTCTCCCGGCACAATCTCTGCCTTCTCTGTTTCTCTGTACTCAATGCCCCTCAGCTGCTCTCCTGATCACAGATTCTATCTCTCTTAGCAAACTCCGCTCTAGAGAATAGAATGGTTGATCACTCTAGTGTGTTCTCCAAGTGACCCTCAAGCCTCCTCTTATACTTTTCTGTTGACATCTCAACGGCTGAGATTAATTCCCTAATCAACGGCTAAGATTAGATCTGGCTTGATCCATGTCTTTTGGACCACTCTAACACAGTTTCATATTAATACACATTAATATTTTATTTTCCCTAAGTTTAAACTTAGGGACTACATTAAAAATATTAATTATTTTAATATCTCCTTATTTGTTTAGAATCTGCCCAAACCCTTTCTGGGTATTGGAGATCACATGTGCCCCAACCTCTTCACCAAATTTCGTGGCTAGATCATATACAATGCTACCCCAAATCAACACTCCCTCTTAGCGAGGACTGTGCTCTAGCAATACTCCTGACTGAGTATTACTCTGATCATCCGGCATCGGTACCTGTGCTAATGCTAGGCCTTCCTGCCCAACATCCTCTGCACTGCTGCATCCTGTACTACTGCCCATGGTTCTGCCACTGCCACTACTGCATATGTACAACAACTCCCTCTGCATTCGTGTTCTTATTGGTCCTTTCTCCTAGCACTGCATCTGCATTGCACCTCCTATCATGCTGCATCATGCTACCCACTGCTGCACTACAACTCA
>APFE031311172.1:0-20227 GCA_000404065.3 Pinus taeda | reverse complement strand
GGAAAGAAGCAATGCAAAAGGAGTATGATGCCCTCATAAAGAACGACACTTGGAAGCTGGGTTATCCTCCATTTGGAACCAAACCAATTGGCTGCAAGTGGGTCTACAAGAACAAGTACAAAGCTGATGGCTCACTTGACAAGCACAAAGCTAGGCTTGTGGCAAAAGGTTTTGCACAGAAGGAAGGGGTCGATTATGAGGAAATTTTTGCTCCCACAGCAAAATGGGCCACCATCTGGACACTCTTTGCACTGGCAGCTCAGAACGGTTGGAAAGTCCATCAAATGGATGTAAAAACTGCCTTCTTGAATGGAGATCTAAAAGAAAATGTTTTTATGTCCCAGCCTGAAGGATTTGCTGTGAAAGGACATGAACATAAAGTATCCAAACTTGTGAAGTCCTTGTATGGCCTCAACCAAGCACCGCGAGCCTGGTATGAAAAACTAACTGAGCATTTTCTGAAACTCAATTTCAAACATTTTGATCTTGATGATGCAACTTTATTTGTCAAGAAAGTTGGAAAAATAGTTGTATATCTTGTGTTATATGTAGATGATCTTTTGATGACAGGGAACAATGAAAGCTACATTGCATCCATAAAGAAGGAATTGGGGAAAAGTTTTGAAATGACTGATTTGGGCTATGTTCATTACTATCTTGGAATTGAAGTAACCCAACATCCAAAGTCCATATTTCTTTCTCAAAATAAATACATTGGAGATCTGTTGAACATGTTTGGCATGACAGAGTGTAATCCTCTTACAACTCCAATGGAACAAAACTTAAAGCTCACATCTATTGAAGGAAAAGAATTTGAGGATGCAACAAAGTATAGATAGCTTGTAGGAAGTCTCAACTACCTAACTACTACCATACTAGACATTTCGTTTGTTGTTGGAATCCTCTCCAAGTTTATGCAAAAGCCTTGTGAGGGGCATTGGTCTACTACAAAAATAGTTCTAAGGTACTTGAAGGGAACTAAAGACTTTGGAATCAAGTATACATAGGTGGACAACTTCAGTTTCATTGGATACTCTGATTCAGACTTCGATGGAGACAAAGAAACTGGGGTATCAACTTCAGGATATGCTATGAGTCTTGGATTAGGAGTTGTCTCCTGGAGATCATGAAAAAAATCAGTTCCAGCAGATTCCACAACAAAAGTAGAATATGTGGCAGCAGCTGAAGCAACAAAAGAAATTGTGTGGCTCGGGAAAATTCTTGAAGATTTGTAGGTAAAACAAGTACAATCAACTCCACTCATGATTGACAATACCTCTGCAATAAAGTTGGCCAAGAACCTAAAGTTCCATGATCGAATGAAGCACATCAATACTAAATATCATTTGATTTGACACCATGTTGAGGCCAAAACAATCCATCTCCGTCATTGTTCCACAAAAGAGCAAATTGCAGACATCTTCACCAAAGCGCTTGGAAGAGAAAAGCTTGAACGATTCAAAATGATGCTTGGACTCACCAACATCCCTTCAGATTAAGGGGGGGAATGTTGACACCTCATCCTTGTGATTGGGTGAATTTATGTAAATAAATAAATTAGAAATATGAACAGTCATCGGGAGATGAACTAAACAGTCTCTCCCTCATGTATATAATGAAGATCTACCTTGTGGAATAATATACGAATTAGCTTTTTCTTTGTGGAGTTACTGCCTGGCTTGACACGTAGCCAATGAAATTTCCCCCTAGAGAGGTGTTAAAAGGAGCATAGATCCCTTGGTAAGGGTTCGATGCATGAGCATAGGGGGGAGAATTATGGAATGAAATGATAGAAGAATACGACATATTTCCTTGTTGGCCAAAATAGGATTGATTATTGACTCCAAGTCCACTAACTGCAGGGTTTCTCCCACCTTGAAGAAGCTTATATTTTTGACCTGTAAACGGAAAAGGTACTGATCCTAAAGATGGGTTGGAATGTGGTATATGACCACTCCCAAAAGGGAAACCCTGAAAAGAAGCTGGCCCACTTGCGACGGAAGTCATAGACGTGAAGGTAGCTGATGGAAAACTTAACAAAACCAAATGAATTGCACTTGTTGGCATTCCAAAAGGGACAAAACCATCGCTAGAGGAAAAATCTTGGGTGCCCCCATTCGAAGATGGAATGGAAGTAGAGCCAAATATAGAAGTTCTAGGAGTAACGAAAGGTATGGAAATCATCCTTCTCCTTGTACTGATATAAGAGTTTTCATAATAGTAGCACTCATGGTGGATGCCATGCTACCAACAGTGGTCATCGAAGGAAAATATCAAAATAAACCTGGTCTTGAAGGCCTGTTGGTTGGAGTCCCAATGTATAATTAAACATTTGGGTGAGTGGGAGGAAGAGGAGAATTAGGAGTCAAAAGAGACTCAGGAAGCTCGTCGGCCTCAATAATGTCTTCTGACTAGAAGAGGACTCTAGAAAGGACTGGAGTGTTCCTCTCCAACTCTCTACTTTTACCAAGTCTATCATGTAAATCAATAACTCCAACTCGAGGATCAATCTCCATTGTGTCTACTACCACTAGTTGAAAATCACTGGCAAAATTGCTCCTACACCTTCGAGGAGAAGGCTAAAAACTCATAGGTGAAAGCCCACGAAGCCTCCTAGACTGACAAACTTGTCGATCAACCACTCTTAATTATTTTTAAGAGATCTAATTAAAGACTCAAAAAAATTGTAAATCTAGGTCAACTAGGAGCAAAGAGCACTCTCTAAAAATCCCTAAAGATACAATCAATCAAGCTACTTCCAAGTATTTCAGCTCTGGGTGATGAGAATCGAACACCAAAATACAAGAAAGCAAAAATCAAGGGCATTCTAAAAATAGTCTGGGGTAATGACGGCCCAGGCCTACTAGCAAAGGTATCAGAAACAATTACACTGAACTCCAATAGCCTTTTCCGGTGCAAGCAACCAAGATTTGCAAGGGTACCCTCCATAAGTATTGATGAATGTGATGCAACATCTGCCTCAGGTGCCATGGGATTCCCCTCTGCAGCCACCTATGTGATCCCTAGGAAAGGAAACTATGGGCACCAATTCGTATCTAAAGCCAAGTGGAACAGTCGTGAGTCGGGATCTAATAAGTAGGAGAGGGCATATCTCTCTTCCTTGTCTTCACTCTCCATCGTGCTTGACTCCTAGTCACGGAGTTTTCTCGGTCTTTCTAACGACACTAGATTTCACTTGTTATTAAACTTCTATGTTTTATAATTTGAGTGGCCTGGGAGAGTTAACTCTCCACTCACCTATTCCAAGGCCCTAAAGAACTTAAACTTGTTGGTGTTTGTTAATGACAAAAAAGTTCTAGTTCTTTTTATTAAATCTCTTGATTTTAGAGGGTGGTTCTTTAAGTCAAGGGTATAATGGTTGTGAAATTGATGATGTTTTTGACACAAAAGAAACCAATAGAAGCTTAACTATATGCATGCAGTTATTTTCTTTCGATGAAGAGGGATTTCTACTTGTTTCTACGAAAAACTTATATAAGAAAAATATTTTTTCTTCTTTTCTTTTCATAAACACTCTACACTCACTCAAAATCTAAAAAAGACTAAGAATGATTATAATGCAAACTAACCTAATGAAAATATAAATGACAATACAAGATCCTATGAATACTCATACTATAAGCAAATGTGCTTCTTTATATAATTGATAAACCAACTTGACAATAAAGAGAGGAGAAACCTAATAACAAATTTCCCTCAAAACCAAGCAAAACCAATTGAAAAAGTCACAATCACTCAAAAACAAAACAAATGAAACCAAAAAAAAAAATTCTTGGAAAGAAAAAGAAAGGCTAAAACTATGTTTTTGTCTTTTTATTTTTGAAAACTAAAGAAATTTTTGAGGTCACAGAAATAACTACTAAATTCCAAGGCTCAAGAAACAAACACAAGGAGTCCTTAAACCTTGCAAGTTATAAAACTCATTAATAAATGAAACTTGAAACAAGAAGGACTAAAAACTAGTACAAAATGATCTGAAAAGTAGTAAAAAACTTTAGCAAACCGACACAAATTTAAAAAGAAAAACTCTCAATATTTCCAAAGAGACACTAAAAAACATGAAAAACAATAAGGTCAACCAAAAAGGAAAGCAAAGAAAAGAAATTTGAAAAATCAAAACCAATTTCTTGTTCTAGAAAACCAAAATGTCTAAGAACTTCAAACATAAGCCTTGAACCCAAAACCCAAACCAACCTTACTCAAAAAGCAATCCTAGGTTAACTAGGCTTTTCATTGAGAAGGAGATTTGAAAACAAAAACTTGCAAGAGAACATAGTTCTACAGATAGTGATTGACCAGAAAATAATAGAATTCACCAGGCAATAAATGTAATTGAAAAAAATATTTTGAAAAAACAACTCAAAATTATGTATACGCGATTGTGTAAAGACACAGAGGCATGCACACACATTTCAAAAATAGGAAACTCGTGTATACGAGAGTCTCTTTGAGGAAAATAGCATGTATACGCAACTATACCCCAAGAAACACATGTATAGAAGACTGAATCAAGAAAAAAAATAAATCAAGGTCTGATCCAGAAGACCAGACTTGATACCTAGGAAGCTAATAAGTCAATGACACTATAAAAACAAGCAATCAAGAAAATAAACCCTGATCGAGAACAAACAACCCAATCTAGCAAAAACAAGAATGTTTTCCCCAGCAGAGTCACCAATTATGTTGTGGGTTGGAACACCTTAGGGTATTGGGTTGAAAACCCCAACGGAGCGGAGGGCATACAGTAGCAATAAATGCACATACAAACAATTTAAATGCTTAAACTACTAAACTGGGAAGAAGTGGCCTTACCTGAAGGTCCTACATTTGGGTCAATCCCGCAAGGTTCAAACCCTCTGCTTCTTCTGATGCCTTTAAAACCTATAAATTATCCAAGCTAAGCATATACAATATCAGTAACATAAAGCATTTTCATGATATACATGTTAGATCATATAAGTAAATGAACAATTACGCATTAATATAATATTTATAAACAAATCACAACATGGATCAATGCATAAACATAATAAATATCAGGAACAAAAAAACATTTCTTTATTGATGTAAGCTAAATGAAAGGTGGAAAACTACAACTTGAGTCTTCCTCCAGCTCCAAGCGGAACCGTCCTCCAGATCTGTCTTGTCCTGGCCTCAGCAATAGTCCTCCATCAATACACACAAGGATGTCATAAGATGGATGAAGGACATCTCAAAAGAGGAAGCAAAGGTTTCCTATAACTTGGGGAGTGCAGGAGGCACATGTATTTCTTTAGACGCAATAAGGGATCAATCAACTATAATATCAATATATCATCTCTTCTCCCCCTTAGGCCTTCTCATGAAGGTTTAACTTCTCCAAATTAGTTTTTTTTTAGTTGGGAAATAGTTGGGCCATGGGCTGTAGTAGGTGAGTAACAAGTAAAACCCATAAAATTTGCCATAATTTAAGGAGATTTATTATTTTTATGTGTTGTAACACATATACGTGGGTTGGGTACATACTAACCCGTGTGTACACACTTTTAACACAGGGAAACGTAGCGTATGGGAAATAAAACACTATTTTTTAGAATTTAGACCAATTTTGGAAAGGAAGGGTTGCCCTAGGTCATAACTAGAGCATCATATCTACCAAGAGTGGTAAATTCTACTATAACGCCAATCCAATAACAACCAAGGGAATCCATAGGTTAAACCACCTCCACCCTCATCAAACTGTGATCACACGAAAATCGGTGCTCTGATCACAACCAAACCAAACTTTGAATGGCATCTTAAATACATCATTATCCTTGAGGAATTTTCCATCTCCTTGTCTCCCAGGATATATTGCAATCCAATCCCAGATCACTAGGCCCTAAACTGAGACCAGTCTCTTAGGATTTACCGCAATCCAAACCTGGATCACTAGGCCCTAAACTGATACTTCTCCCTCTAGATTTACCATGTATCCCACCAAAACTAGTCAAGGGACTCCTAGGCCTTCGGGAATGAAGCTTGCGACCACCTTTGCCCAAGATTATGAATTCCTTCAAGCAAAATAAAGCTCAAAACCGAGATAACATCCCAACATACCATGGAATCCAGAAACATGTAAGGCTAGGTTGAAAAACACTGTATAACCTGACAAAACCATGCCACCGAAGCAAGAGAACCATACAGCAACATGTAAATCCATGCATGTCCAAACCATCTAGGAAATCACATATGAAAAAGGTTACCTACAAGTATTCTTGTTGAAGTTGTTTGATCCTGCTTTTCCTTCCTTTCCTTTCCTTGAGTTTCGTTCCTTGCTCCAAAGCTAGAGTGCTCCAAGAAAACTATAAGTGATTAAGAGAGAGAGAGAGATCTCCAAACTTGAACTGAAAAAAGGTTGCCCATTGATCCTCATAAGCCTTTTTATTAATGAAGCCTCTATTTTCTTCATTTCCCACTATTTTCCTTCAATTTCCTCCTCACATGAAATCTGTGACCTTTCACCTTACTTTTCTCCTAATTTCCTTTATTTTCATAAATAAATGTGCCAAAAATGTGTTTTTTTTTTTTTTCCTTTTAATGCCTTTTTCTTAGCCTTTGCCAATTTTTCTTAGCCAAAACACACATCCAGTGCTGCCCACTAGGATTTCTTTGCCCAATATTCAACTTGGAATAGGTGTTCCTTACCCGTGATCTTATTTTTCCTTTATTAACTTTTATTACATGGAATTTTCACAAAGGATATTACACCCCCATCTCTCTTCTAGGTGGAAGAAGTGGTGGTGAGATGGTGAAAGACTATATTACTACTTATTGCAGATGTTGATCCCTTCCTACTAGGGATGGCAAGATCAACATAAATGATGTAACCCAATTACCTATGAGAACAATCTTATTCATTATCGCAAGATTGGCAGGCAACTCAACACTACATGTAGCAAGAAAATCTTAGATGCAGTATATGATAGAGTGTCTAAAGCTGAAAAAATTCAATTGGAGTGAGGGTGTTAGTCAATTTGAAGGAACATCTTACTAAAGAAAAGGAGGGGAAGTTGAAGAACATCAACTATGGAGTGATCTTAGTCTCTTTTTGTCTAGAGTGGGTGCCACTACTGCAGCCTCAACAAATTGTACTTGAGCCCATCAATCTGAGGACCCCACAGATGGGGAGGTGGATAGACCATATGAGATGAAATGGAGGCCCATCAGAGATCAAATTTTCAATAGCTTTCTTTGGGTGGCTACATAGGCAGTTCATCATCATTGATGATTATCCTTATGTAGGGATGGATTTCCGTGATGATCCCGAGCTCGAGTTGCCTGAGGGTGAGCAATGGGTTGCTTTAGGTAAAATACCTCAACCATTATGTTTTTGAAAGTTTTACAATTTTTTTTTGTGTTTTTTCATTTTCCCAAGACTAAACTATTTGATGTTTTCATGTATACATTGGATCTCTTTGACTATTGGGTGCTACATATCTCCGTCACACAGAGAGACAACTAGAGGAGGAGGCAGTGAGCCAATACATGTTGTTACGGTAGGATGATATGCACTACGAGATCCTAATGTAGAAAATATCCTATCAGAGGTGGAGTGCCACATGGAAGTACTAGCAAATGATATTGATGAGATCGTGATTGATCAACTTCCATTGCGACTTCAACAATACACAATTGGAGTGCCTAGTCGTATTGGTCGATTACTGGGCAAGATAGATCGTGCAATGTTGTTTTATCATGAGCACTACTAATTGGTCTACATAGATGCTTTGCATGTAGTTTTTATATGGATGATGTAGCCATATGTGTCTTGGGGCACAGATTTTGTAAAACTAAAACTTCATATGTGTTTGTGTATGTGTGTGTGTGTATTTAGTGGTGCCTATTCTAATTTCAATATGATGTGGCATGAATTAAAAGTTATTTAAATTCTTTGTGGATGTTGATCTAAAACAAAATTAGCTAGGGAATCTACTAATGTGTTCAAATTTCTAGAAATGTGTTCATATCATATGAAATTGAAATGCCTTTGTAGAAGATGCATAGATGTTCACGAGTTATAGTAGTGCAAGTTGTGAGTCAAGCTTGATGAATATATGGTGGATACCATGTGAAATGGCATTAGAAAGTATCTCAACCACTGTGCTATACTCAACGATGTTTTTAGTCGATTGACTAATTGAAATCCCTTGCATAATCGCTAGCTCACCATTCAGAGTAAAGATAGGCCATGCTACGGAGGATAGGTTCGAAGTACTCTAGCTAGCACCATCGACATAACCAATATACAGTTTGAGAGAGGTTGGCATCTGCAATTCAAAAGTAAAAAGAATCAACAAAAACCATGGGAAACTTTGAAAACACACTCAACACACGTATAGATAGAATGTACACAGTGTATCATGCATGGGATCAAGCGTAATACTTTTTAAGGAACATCCAATTTCTAGGTTGCTCCAATGGAACTCCATCGAGATATACTAACTCATAAGCCACTTTTTCAGGACTATTGACAATGTATGGGCCCAACCACATAGGCTAGAACTTTCCTCGACCTAATTTGTCAGCCTCCTGGTCATACAAGAGAACCATATATCCTTTTGAGAAGATTATAGGCTTGACACTTTTGTCATATTGCACTTTGATTTGTCTTTTATGGGCTTCATTGGCTAACATGACTTCGCGCTGAGTTTCATCCAAACAAGTTAGATGTAAAAGACACTCCTCCTCTTTAGAAATAGCAAGAAAAAGTTTGATAGCTAACTTGAATGATGGAATTTTGCATTTGATTGAGAGGATCACTTCTAGACCAACACCAACTGGAAGGGTATGAATCCAATAGCAATCCTAACTGAGATTCAATATGCCCACAAGGCAACAAAGAGAAGCAAGTACTAGTCTAATTTGTATTAAGTGCTTAGTCTAGTCTAAGTGTTAGTCATACATTGAAGCATAGTATTAATAACATTTTTTATTGCCTCAACTTGTATGTTAGCCTGAGGATAATAGGGAGTGGAATTTTTATGTGAAAGTACCAATATGGAAGATAATTCAGTCATCATATGATTCTGAAAGTGCTTCTCATGATCCAAAAATTATTTGTGGAACACCGAACCTAGCAATCACATGTTTGAAGAAAAATTATCTAACCATTTTTATGTTATTATTCAAAGTCGGCATTGATTCGACCCACTTAGTAAATTAGTAAACAACGACAATGGTGTAGCCATGCCCCTCGACCAAGTGAGGGTTAAATTTCATAAAATTGATGCCCTGTTTCACCAAGAGACTAATGGGAACAATTAGATGCAAAGGAGCAGGCATAACACATAATTTTCGATCATAGATCTGGCACACATGATATTTCTAGACTGCGAGGATACAATCTCAGAAAATGGTGGGCCAAAGTTAGCCAACGCGTAATATTTTTTCTCAGTAGTGTAACCAGATAAATGTCCACTGCATGCCTTCGAGTGGCATTCATTCAAGACTTTCTCAACCTCCTCAAGAGTGAGGCACCTACGTAAAATCGTATCAATACCATGATGGTAAAGTGTGTCATCAATAATCACATAGTTTTAGGATTGGTACTGGATATGTCATTGCTCTAAGTGAGAGGTATTAGCATGGAAATTATGGGTTTGGAGATAGATGAGAAAATATCCATACCATGTGTCAGATGACAAGATAAGGAACAATGACTCGTCTGGGATGGAATCTTCAGATGTAGGTTCAACATCAAAGGAAAGGAGATCGGACATTAGCTTGGAAAAAACTAAGGATTTCTTTGACTTGGATTTGATGAATTCCAGGTCTAACTCTTGGAGAATAATGATCCACTTAGAGTATCCCCCCCCACCTACAATTGACATGACACTATGTATGCCATAGGGTTGCAATTTAAAATGATCATAGTTTTGTGAAGCAAGATGTAATGGTGAAATCTCTAGATGGCTTGAATGATTGCCAAAGATAACTTTTCCACATGAGTATATTGGACCCCAATATCGTTGAGGTTTTGACTCAGATAATAAATGGGATGTTCAATCCCCATATCATATTCTTGGACCAACAACATATCTATAGTAGAGATGGCAGCAGTAAGGTACAGGAAATAATCACGCTGATAGTAAGGAGGATATGAAAGAGATGCCCGAGCCGCTACATATTTTAAGGCATTGAACGCTTTCTGTACAACTTCATACCAATGGAAGGGAATCCCTTTTTTCAGTAAGCATGTAAATCCTTTGGTCAATTTAACATAGTTAGGGATGAACCTCCTCAGGAAGTTGGCTTTCCCTTGGAGTCTTTGTAACTGAACAAGAGTATAAGGTGCAAGCAACTTAATGGTTGCTTGGAATTTTAAAGGATTAATAAAAATTCCTTGTTTCGAAATAAAGAAACAAAGGATTTGACAAGAACAAAGGTTATTTTCAGAGTCAATCTCATGAATGGAGACAAAATTCGTAAAGGGTTCGAAAAAATTAGGTAGCTACATACCATTGAGATTATATTCAATGGTATCTGGGAAGGAGGAATGATGATGATGTTCATCCTATGACACATCATATGACATCATGATCTCCATGATTCTTTCATATGTAGAGAACTTACGTGAGAAAGGATCAGAGGGTGGGCCATAATCTAGTGATTAATCTACCCAATTAATTGAATAAAAAGTATGGTCCACACAAGTCTAGTAGATGGCTTCGTAATATTTCTCAATGGGGCTAAGTGACATCCGGTCTCCAAAAAAATTGATGTTAGTTTCTTCAAGAAGAATCCATGGATCAGCCAAGATCGTAGATGATTATATCATGTTGATATAAGAAACCAAGGTGGAGGAGCTAGGAAGGGGAGGGGGAGGGAATGAAAAAGTCCCAATAAGTGATGAATACTTTAATAAACAAACTCCAACATGCTGATAGGAATGTAGGGCTTCCCCTACAAGAGGGACACTTCCAGTAACATTGGAATAAGAGGCGAAAAAGGTGAGTTGATCTATGGCCATGATTCCACCTTTAAGAGGAAAGTTGATCATCTGGAAGTAAGTTGAAATGATGAAATCCATAGCATAAACCCATGTATGCCCTAGTATAATATTATAATCCAAATGTCGATCAATAACTTCTACTTCAACGGAGACAACTTTTCCCCTTAATTCCACTTGGAGGGAATTCAAAATGCCACAAGGTTTGTATGTCCTTCCATTAAAGGGTTTTAATGTGGTGGTCAATTGACTCAGTTAGGGTGAATCGATCAACTTACTACAAGATAAAGACATGATACAGGTTGAGGCTCCCTCGTCCAAAATAGAATGATGAATTTTCTCACCATGGACAATGACTGGGATCATAAATGATAACTAAGCTGGATGTCGAGGGGTATAATTTTCATGAGATAAAACCACTAGGTTGGAATCTCATGGATCCGCACATATGATAGCTGACAATAAGGCCTTATTTTGGGTGGAGAATTTTTGCAACACCTCAAGAGTCAACATAGTAGAAGGAGACTGAGAAAATATTCAACTACGTTGTAATTTCGAGTAGCTCTCAAACAAGGGTTGAAAGAAGACTTATGGATAACACCTTTAAAAGGATTGATAGTTAATTTGGTAAGAACCAGAGATGGAACATGATAAGATGAAGGCAGTTCCAAACTGGCAGGTTGATCAATAGCTTGATTGTTCGGTGGATTCACATTACCATGTTCCTTATTCTGAGTGTCCACCATGAAATAAGATTTCATCTTCGAGGTGGAAAGCATCAAAAAAACATTAGAGGAAGAGGAATTTTTGGAAACCATATGAGTCTCTTGATTGGGAAAAAGGTCATTCAACACAATAGGAGAAGTGGATAATTTAAGGAACCAATTCACTTTACCGTGGCGCAGACAATCACGTGTAAAGTGATCCTT
Organism: Pinus taeda; assembly: GCA_000404065.3. Classification (NCBI taxonomy): domain Eukaryota; kingdom Viridiplantae; phylum Streptophyta; class Pinopsida; order Pinales; family Pinaceae; genus Pinus; species Pinus taeda. The sequence goes on along the minus strand of APFE031311172.1, from coordinate 8,308 downwards.
GTTACAAATTAAACGTGGGTATTGAGGCTTTCGTTTCTCATTGGAAGACAAATTTGTTTGTTTATCTTGTGGTGAGGAATCTTTATTTTTTCTACCTTTACCTTTCCTCTTGCCTCTAGGTTGTTGTTGATACTTTCCTTTATTAGATGGAACAACATTTATCTTGGAAGTAGAAGCCACAAGAAGATGAGATGGCGGGTTTTGTGCAAGAGCAGCGAGAGAAATACTAAATGGTTTACTCACTGATTGTGAACTGGAAAACCCATAATTCCATTGGCAACATGATATTCTTTACCAAGTCAAGGAGAAAAAATATTTGAATGTCTCAGAGCATTTGGTATCTTATCATAAATCATGCTTGATTGGGTATAAACTAGATCTAACTATTGAGCACAAGCAATAAATTTATCTTTAGTCACGACTCCACCTTTGGCCACATCTTCTATTATGGGAGATAATAGAGACTTGACAAACCATTATGCTAACAATTGGTCGGGAACATAATTCTTGACCAACTGGCGATGATGTCTCCACTCATGAATCTAATCCAAAATGTGAGTAGAGTCCGATTTTTTAAAGTTAGTCAATAGTTCCATTCCAGTTTTGTATTTAATGGGTAACTGGAAAGGTGTGAGGAAGGTAGTGGATAAAGTGATGAAGTCGTGAAACAACACCCTAGGTAATTTAATATACCATTTAGCTACGATACCCATAAGCGTTTGTTGGAAAAGACAAAGTCAAATCGAATCATCATTAAGTGAATTGGATGATTACCAGAAATGATGTGTCATAACATGCATCGATGGGTCTTCTCTAGGATTACCATTGAATTTTGGGATATCAAAAGGAAACTTAGTGCAAATAATCAGCCACCATGGCGAATGCGAAATGGGGTTGTTAGTAAGCCAAGTTAAATCTGGTAATTCAAGAGTAGCCAAAAAAGGCAACTCCTATTAAAGTCTGGAGGCGGACGACCTGGATATGAAGGGATGGCCTGGGCGACAGGCACCTGCATTCCTAGACAAGGAGGGTTTTGATAATAAGGAACCTGGTTACTAGAATCTGGAGGGTTTTAATAACTAGCATACAAGTGGGTTTGTTCTCCAGTCCCAGGATGGCGATAAAGCCGTTGGAATGGTTGGGTTTGGATTTAATAGCCTTGAAAAGGCACTTGACGTGATCCATATTGTTTCTCAGTCAGGGTTTTCATTTCCCCCTATTATGGGTTCGATTGAGTCTACACCAAATTTTGAATAATTTGGCCTACCGAAACTTGAGGAGTACCTTGTGCAAGATATTGAGAAGGTGAGGGATCTTGTACAGGTTGAAAAATCAGTATTTGGGGAGAACCAGACATCGTTGGAATGGGTTGTAAATTTTGGTTCACATGTATTTGAGATTGTTGAGGTGTTGATGGATAGGTATAAATTTGCAATGAATATGGTAGAGTTTGAGAATTCAATAATCAATCCCAATATGAGTTTGGTTGTACGGGTAAGGTAGGTTGCCAAACACTCGAAGCCATCCCAGGATGAGGAGGAATATAAGTAGGAAAATTACTATATTGAGGTATACCAACAAAGGGTTTCCCCCCATCCATGGGAGCCTGGGATGATGGAGGCAACTGTGATCTAGATGGAGGGTACCCAACATAAAGAGGGTTGGGTCGTTGAGGGTAGATTTTCCCACTAACATAAGGGCTAGCATGATGCTCTATTGTAGGTGTAGATGGAGGAAGAGAAGCATATTGTGTGGCATCCATAAGAGAAGTACCAGACATTATTCCTGAATTGGATGTCATAGGAGAGGTCCAAGGACTAGAAGCCACACCAGAAAAGGTACCAGATAATGACTGATAGCTAGGCAGGATGGACGAGCCACCATTTAAATGACCTTCTAGTGAAGTTACAAACATAGATGAGGATGTGGTGCTTGATGTCTCAACCATAGTGGTGGACATGGGCTGGGGGTTTGAATCAGTTCCAGTCATGGTTAACAATCCAAATGAAGATTGTTGCAAGAAATTTGCGGGTAAGCCCAAATAATCAAATAAAGGAGATTGTGTTTGAGGTTGAGGAGGTGGAAAATGATCGATTTGATAAAAATTAAGTCCTTCCCTATGAACATCAATAGAAAGACAAGGCTCTTCTTGATGGATCTCTTCAATACTCATAAGTCTGTAAGGAAGAGGTTCACCATCAGGACCAAGATATATTGGTTCTGTTTGAGACAAAGGAAGAGACGAGGAATGTCCCAAAGACTTAGGTAAATATGGTTGAGTATCCTGAGGTTCAATAACCTCAAACAAAGTTTCTGATTTAGGGAGGTCAAATTCAATGGCCTTAAGTAACAAAGTTTCAAGGACTTATGTTTCATTTGTGTTAGTGTCACCAACAAGAATAGATGTAATCTCGGGTTCAAAACTCAAAGGGACAAATGATTCTAGATGATCAATATCGGATGGAGGGCCAAAAGTAGTTCTTGATGTTCCCGATTTGGTATTTTGTATTTTCCTATGTCTAGGATGATGATTAGGGGTAGCCTGGAGGAAGTGGAGGCTTATTTTGCATTCTACGTGAATGGCGGGGAGGGGGATTTTGTTCTTCCATGTTGGGTAATAAATTTTATTAACATAAAAATACAAAAATAAAAAAGAGGGTAATATAGGCATAAGGAATTACCAAGAAACGATGAACTGCAACATACACCTTGGAAAACCAATGACTTAACGTACGACAACCAATCTCCTCGAATTTCATGTTCGGTGTATCACAGTATACAAGGCGGTAAACTTGGTTACCTATGGATGGATAACAACCTATTGGCGACTCCCAAAATATACATTGTTAGTGTAGGAATATACAGGGTAAGTTCCTCAGACAGAACACCAAAAGGACACCGCTCACAAACAGATCACAGATCAATACACCAGTATTTTGACGTGGTTAAAACCCTCAGAGAGGGAAACAGTCCACGGCCTGCGCCAACGTGGCTACTACAGGCAATTTATTAATAAAAGAATGAAAATTTACATAAGCTTCTCTCATGCACGGTTAACCTACAAATGACCCTCCATGCGCTTTAAATAGAATTCATGGACCAATCGGGTGTCAAGCCATGGATCAAGTGTCGGTAATACCGAGGAGAGAATGAACCATCGGATATCTACATATCGTGACCATCGGATTGTAAGTTACAAAATATACAACGGTAAAGAAACACACTTTACCTAACTCTATACCTAACTCTATACTAGACCAAGTTGAACTTAACTATTTCCTATGTGTCGGAATATCCTAACAGTTAGTGTCAGTCTTTGAAGCCTTCCACCTGTGATCAAACATGCTCTTATAAAGTGGTCTTAGGATGTCAAAGTCAAATTTTGTCATTTCAGTGAGTCTTCAAGTAAAATTTGGTCACTAGGTATTAGGTCTAGGATTCGTTTTCACTCCTTTCAAAATTTTCCAAAAATTGATCCATGTCACCATTCAGCTGAGTGTACCATCATTTAGAGAGTTTTCATCATCATTTCAGGTTCCGATGGGTCATTTTACATCTTATTCATGCTTCAGTTGTACTTGGGTAAGGCTCATTTCCCTCTCTTAGTGTTTTGAAGGTAATTTCTCTTGGATGGTCAAATAAACAACAAAACTTGTATCCTGATGCTCATACACCTTCCCCTATCCTTAATGTACCTTATTAAACACTTCCCATCACTGATATCGCTCAAATTCATCATTTTCCCGCAAACTCGAGCTTGTTGCTACAATTTGACATTTTCTAGGCTAGGCATGTGTTTTTCCCTTTTGGATCCCTTCCCCTCACTCAATATTTGAAATTCCACTTTCCCTTGATTCCTAACATCCCTCCCTACTTCCACAAATTTTCTCAAGAATTTAGAAGCCCCTTATCCCCTTTATTTCTCTTCATTTCTACAAATCCCCTGTTCCACACATCGGGATAGGTTTTACTCAAATGACGTTTCTAAGCAAGAAAAAATGAATTTGGAAAAGGTGAGAGAGGTTTTTTTCCATAATAGGACAAGTAAGAAAAACCTCCTTCACTTGTTACATAGGTGTCATGGTTTTATATAAATGTCAAAAATATAGTTGCCTCAAGAGAGTTGCTGCACCTCTGGAGTGACCTTAGGAAAATAAATATTTCTCCTAGACTGGTTGGATGAATGACTTGCTTGATGAGTCAAAGAATAGATAGGCACAAAGAGATTTCCAATGAGCTATCATGAGCTCAATTTGGAGTTTAGGAAGACCTTCAAACATTGATTGCAACAACACTCTGCATTTAGGCAGCCTCATTTTGCACATTTTTACCAGGCTTAGGAGATATGAGTTTTGACAGAGTAAATGAAACCCAAATTACAAAATTCAAGATGTTTTGGAAAGTAGACTCGACAAGATTTCCAATGAGTTATCCTACACCCAATTTGGACACTAGGAAGGCCTCCAAAAATGGGTCTGCAAGCGGCACTACGCATAGAATTAGTGGCGTTGTGCATAGAAATTTTGCAACACAGGAAATTCCAATAAGTGTGCAGTGCCATAGGCGCTGCGCTTTTGACTGGGACACTTTTTGGAGAAGTGGATTACATATTCAGATTCAACATTATGAGGACATCAATCCCTGAAAGTTTCAGAAAATTTGGACAAAATATTGGTCACCTAAAGGTCAAGAAACCATAAAACAATGATCTCTCTGCCACTTTTTGGACACACAAGAAGCAGTCTTGGGAGATTCCACCTTTGAGGGGGAAAATGACCTCCAAATTAAAAAATTCAAAATGTTCCAAAAACTAGACAAGAAGACCTTTCGAAAAAGCCATCTTAGGCCCAATTTTGTTAAGGGGAAGGCCTCCAAAACTGGGTTTGAAGTGGCATTGCACATAGGAATAATGGCGCTGCACATAGGATGAGTTTTGCCAGTTTTGCTCAAAAATCAAAATTTTGCCTAGTTTTTCTACAAGCTGAATTTTACTCTCATTTTGGATGAATTTATGCATGTACATGATGCTATGCTATGTAAATGTAATTGTAAAATGGCTCTATAGGGTATATTCATCATTTTGAGGTGGTTGAGGGGTAAATGAATCAGTTTCCATGGTTATAGAGGCAAGATGTTCCATTGCCTATATTCTTGTTCTTATTTAGATATGGTTGAAACTGCCCCTCTCCTCATGGATTTGACCCCTGAAGGTCAACATTAGTTGTTTGATGCCTATATTATGTTCTCTCTTAGTCATTTGTAAGGGTTGGACTCTTGTGGATGCTTTGAGCTATATTGTACATCTCTACAACAGTTTGGCAAGGAAATAAACCAGGGTTTGCATTTATTTTTGTGGGATTCTTGTGGTAATGTGTCTTGGCATTGTTTCTCATTCTGTCATTAGTTTTTCTCATGTGTTATATGTGTCAAAATCTATTTCATTCTTCTTAATGAAATGAATCAAGATAGATAGGTAGAATACAATGGTAACAATGCTCTGCCTTGGGAATACATTCAGTTTTTGATGTTTTCAACTATTTGAAGAGGATTCATGACATTTGCATGCCCTCCTTAGCCCCTCACCAGTATTAGACCTACCATCTCACTCAATTCCAAGTGCTAAAACACCTACCTACCTCGCCCCACGGAACACCCTGCATTCCTGACTCGATTTCCTGGACCCAAAGCTGCCTGATCCATTTGATCCAGTAACAAAATTATCAAAATCAATCAAAACGCTAGAGCTACTATACCTAGCCTAAAATCCAAATTTGATTCAGTCATCTCAACTGAGATTGACAAGGAGAGAGGCCTCTCCTGACCTAGTAGGGCTAGCTACCAGGTTAAGTGTGGTTTGTGGCTATCCTAAGATTGCCTCCCTTCAACCTGAGGTCAATCTAGGCTCTAACATGCGTGACAATTCATGGGAGTGCAGTCCGTAGTAGTGTTGTCTAATGTGTAACCATTCGATGAGAGTGTTACCATATACTTTACGTGCGTGGAGCACCACCAATATACATGCATGTACGCTGAGTACGGTCCTATACACTCACATACATGGAACAAGATTTCACCCTTGGGATGCAACGCTGGAAAACAATGACAAATCCTACATTTAATGATGCCGAAACATGTCTCTAGCCTAGACCTATAAATATTTGTGTTAATGTTACAAATTCTCCTTAGGTTGATTCAATAAATTTAATTGTTTATCTTTGATTATGTTTCAATTTTAGGGCTCACCATGAATGTCACCTAAATATCCTAAAATGCAAATATAGCATAAGAAAATAAAAATCCTTTCATTTTCAATGAAAAACTAGCTAAGGAAGGGAAGAAACAATCAAGTTGCAACAAACATGATGCATGATGCAATTTCCTTTCCAATGCAATTGTTGCTATGCTAATGCACATGAAAAACCCTCAATGCCAATGCAAATTTTTTCTTATCACCACACTTAATTTTCAGGATGGAGAAAACTAAGATGGAAATGCTCAATTACTGATAAAAAGGAACCTGAGAATTAGTTGATAGATTTTGCTCATTCTTTGATTAGGATCAGCTAAGGAGAAGGAACACATGCTTGGACAAGCAAGCAAGGAAAGCAAGGGTGCACAAGGGAAATCTTGCAAAACCACAAGTAAGGACATAAATTAGCTGTGGATTGTAGGTAATAGCATTTTTATTTCTGGATGCATGGTATATGCATGTTATTCTCTGGTTATGTGCTATCATTGGCATGGATATTTTCCTAGAATGACAATGGTTTTAGCGTTGACTTGCCATTTCCTGGATAGCCATGGTGTTGTGGGGTTTCCACTTGTTATTTGATTGGTTCTTAGATTCCTAATGGTTTTGGGTTGGAAAAATCAGTTTAGAAGCCCTAGAACAACTTGGGTTGAGTTACTAGTTCCTAAAGCTATAGGTTAGGACAAATTCTCTAGATCCCTTGGTGGGTTGAGTTACTAGTCCCTGGAACCACAATTGGAACAAACACTCTGGATCCATGGAAGGATGTGGGCTAAGTTACTAATTCCTAGAGCCCTAGATAGTTTGGGTAGAGTTCGATCTGGTTGATGTTAGTGATTTACAGGCCATAGAGGTGGAATCATTGTGGATGAGGGTTGAGGTGGCTTAGCGTCTAGAAGCCTTGGTTTGGTTTATTCCATGAGATACCACATTCTTGCTTGGAATATGGTGCGGGGGTTATCAAATGAAAGATATATTTGGTTCAACCCAATCTAGGTAGGTGTTGGCATTATGTTTCTGATGAGGTTATATGTTACAGATGTTGTACTTGATGGCAACACCAATGGCAAGGCTCTCAATATGATGAAAATTAAGGAGTACGCAGGAGAACAGTTCAGAAGATGCATACCCGCAGGTATGCCGTGCAGGGACCGTGGCCAGACACGCAGGTCAGCCGTTCAGGAGGTGCGTACCCCCAGTGCACACTCTTCAAGGTAGAAAAGCGCGCACACATGGGGTTTCTTATGTCTAACCCTTGGTATTTAGACGACGGTATTGTATTATTATGGTTTTGGCCCGTGGTATTGATCCATGATTTAAGGAAGAACTTGCCTATATAAAGAAAAGGAGATCATTTGGCTTGATCATCTTTTGAGAATTGAATATATTATGATCTGAAATATTGGGTTCTTGGTTTAAAAAGCTTGATCTATAAAAGAGAAGTTGAAAGTGAATCAATGAAGGGTGATCTCTCGAGCGCAAGATCAGATCTGAGCATCTGACTGTATTTCGGCCCTAATCAGGGGTACGTAGGGGAGACAAAGGCGCAATGCGTGGGTACGCAGAGGCGACGAAGGCAAAGTGCATGGGTATGCAGAGGCGACGAAGGCGCAGTGCGTGGGTACGCAGAGGCGACGAAGGTGCAGTGCGTGGGTGCACAGAGCAGCAGTGGTTCAGGTGCGTACACACAGTAAAAGTATGCGGCGCGATATGCTTTCTGGGTGCGTACCGCTGTGGCAGTATGCAGCGCGATAGTGCATCTGAGTGTGTACTATACGTAGCGCAGTAGAAGAAGCAGTGCATGGTCACGCAGTGCAGCAGAAGGAGCTCTGCGGGTATACGCAGAGAAGTAAAGGGTGAAGTGCGTAGCAATGCAGGCCAGTGAAAGGAAAACTGCGTATCTGTCTTAAGATCTTCTGTTGACTGAATTTTTCTTTTGATAAGGTGTTCTGGGTTCAGTTCTGTTATTGTTGATCTGGTTACTGCAGCTGACTGTGTAATTTACATGTACTTGATGATCATTTGATGTATATGGATCCAGTTTGAAAATTTATGAAA